>PVIY010059290.1:0-11970 GCA_004026745.1 Myrmecophaga tridactyla | reverse complement strand
GGGGTCAAGGCAGACGAAAGTTTATGTTTGTCATGGAAACACTCTGAAGTTGCGGCTTTCAGATTTTGTCTTCCTAGTACTACCATGGTAAGAAGTAGATTTTACTTCATTACCCCGAGCACGCGGGCACACACGCTCACACGCACACACAGATGAGTGACGGAAACAAAGCTTCCTATGATGCTTTGCAAAGTTTTACTGTCTACTTTATTTAAACTGTTTTCCTGTGCCATTTATTGGTTAGAGCTCGGTTTGGAAAATCCTGTTCTGAAGGATCTGTCTTCAGAAAAGATCAGATCTTGGGGAAGAGGGTCAGGGTTGAGATCGAGGTTCAGGGATGTGTGGGACGCGTCTTAAAGACTCCCTTTCCTCCCCAGCCCCGAGGGAGCGCCGGGCGGGGAGGAGCGCGCGGGAGCAGCGGGCAGGACGTGGCGGGGGCCTCGGGCAGGACGTGGTGGGGACCTCGGGCAGCAGCTCCTGCGGCGGCGGCACGGGGCGAGATGGGCGGGCAGCGCGCGGGGGAGCGCGGGGCGCGCGGCAGCGTGGAGGCCGGGTGGGACTTGGTGGTGCGGAACCTGCGGTGAGTCCCCCGCGCTCGCCCTCCCCGGAGACCCCGACGGCGCGCGCCCTGCGGGGACGGGGGAGAGCGGCCGCGGCCGGGCGGGGGTCGTTCGGGGCGCAGCTGAGGCCCGCTGTCCCGCGTGGGGCCCGAGGCCCGGGCTGCGGCTCCCTGGAGGCTCCGTGGACGGCGTCGTCAGCCCTGCCCAGGCCGCAAGGACTCGCGGGTTGGCCTTTCAGGCGTCTGAACCCGACGGCCCGGGTGCCTGCGCCTTGTCCCCCACCCGCGTGGGCCGTTCTCCCGCCGTCGGGCAGGACTCGGTGGTGACAGTGGAGGAGACGGGAGCTCTGCGGGCGGGGCGCGGGGACGCCTGGGAGGGCAGCGCCGGGGCCCTGGAGCCCTGGACTCTTGTTTTGTTGGCTGGGAAAGTTTGGGCCTTCTTTTCCTTTCTTCTCTGTTCCATGTTTGTTTAATTTTGGTTGATTCCCAAATATCCCAGAATCACATTCAAACCCAGGAGAATTCACTTTGGAATGTCCAAGCGGTGGTGGCAGGAATGGTGGCAGGCAGCAGTGCGGACGTAGCGCTGGCCCGGCCCGGCCCAGAGCTGCCCCGGCTGGAGGGGGCACCAGCCAGAGGCCGCAGCGGGCTGCCCCTTCCAGCCCCCACCGCGGCCCGGAACGCTGGCGGCCACTCGCCGCTCGCTTCCTGGCTCCTCGTGGGGCTGAGGCTGATGGGCTTTCGCTCGGCCTCTTAGAGTCCCCGCTGCGCTTCACGCTCTCGCACAGCCCGCTTGGCTGATGGTGGGGGGACGTGGGGACCTGGGACCCTCGATTCCTTGCTTTGCTAATTAGCAAGTGGAAAGGACGGCTCACGGGAACCTTCCTGAAAGACTGGGGGGACGATTAGTGCATTTCTGCATCAAGCGGAAAGCTACTGACCTAATGTAAGAAGTGCCGAGGCACAGACCATTTCTAGCCTCCTGAATCTTTTCGTTTTTAGGGGGTGTCCAGGTTGGTTTAGGTCAGCAGATATTCATGCAGGGTTTGCAGGCCCTGCTGTAGCACTGGCTCTGTTCTGATGTCCGTGGGACTCAAGGAGAACCTTTAATCAGATGATATTTTTAGTGACTATTTTCTGAATGCCTTGGGGATTTATTTATTTTACAAAATTTTCATCTAATATAGTTGTTTGTGGTTAAGGTGGGTGGACCCAGGAGAGTAAATTTCCACTTGCAACTTTTTTGAAAAATTGTTATTAGAAAAATGGAAAAAGTACCCAGGAAAGGAGTTGGGGGAAACCAAAGGGCTGTTTTCCCTCCTTATTTCCCCCCATTTCATCCCAAGCATTTGCATGTCTAGACTTAGATATGGGTGAGCTGATAAAATGATTCATTCATTCCACTGTATTGATTATCTGCTCTGTATTGGGGACACAGCGGTGAGTCATAGAGCCAGAAGTCCCTGGTCTTGTGGAGGGACACAATTCATTTTCAATTGAAATTCAAAAAAGAGAAGGCGGGCCTTCCCCACTCCCCCAAGGCAGCGAACAAGCCTTGCTGCCTTCTCCCTTGTGAAAGAGATAAACATTTCTAACTGTCAATCAACAGTATTTACTGAGCTTAGCTCTGAGCTAGACAGAGTGGGAGGTTAAAGAAACATAATTTGCCATACAGTTTTTGTCCCCTGGGGTTTGGCATGGTTGGCAAGACAGGGCTGGTGTTGGAGAACCAATGAGAGAACCAGCTAAGCTCACGCTGAGCCCTGAGTGTGACTAGTGAGAGGGGTGGGAAGGGAGGAGGTGTCATGGGGCAGGACTCCTCTGGAGAGGCTTTTTCACAGTAGGGCCCTTGTGTGGGTGTGCGGGGAGGGAGGTGGGTTGGGGGGAGCGCAGCGGGGGGCCTGCTGCTTGGTCATCAGCGCGCCCGGCTGAGTGGACGAGCGCCCCGGGCCATGGGAAGCAGGTCCAAATATTTGGAATCGTCCTGTCGCCCAAGTCTGGCTGCATTTGGGCTTCCCCAGACTTGGTTTGCAGACATGTCTGAGTACAAGTGATTTCCGTGTGGCAACTCAGGCCCCCCGGCCTCCCGGTAGAGCTCACCCGCTAGGTTCCTTGGCCCGGGTGCATCGCCGGGCACTTCCAGTGGCCAAGGGCAGGCGCGAGAAGCCCAGGCACCAGCGGCTGCCGGACGGCTACTGTGAGCCGGGGCCAGGGTGAAAGGGCAGCCATCGCTTTGCTCAAGTAAGGTCTGGTCACCATCTGCTCCAGGAGACAGGAATCTGACAACCCCCTGGTTTAACGAGGCGGCTTTGACCGGCCACTGCTCCCAGGGCCCGGCCACTCTGGTCTCTTCCTGCAGCGCTTCACAGATGGGCCTTGAGCTGCTTGAGAGAAGGGCTTGTATGAATTATTCTTCAAAAACAGAGGCATATTTCCCTCCGCTGCCTCTGCCTCCTAAGCCCTGTGCCCGCTTTCAAAGGATAACTTAGCTGGAGGTTAGCAGGCAGGGAAGCGATGAGTTCAAGGAATCCAGAGGGGAAAAAGCAGGAGCCAGTGAGCTGGATGGCAGTGAAGGAAATCGGCCTCGCTTCCAGTTCTGGGCATCTGGGCCTGATGTGTGGCTCGAAGCAGCTTCTCCGGGTTTTGATTTCTCAGCTCTAAAATCGGAACAGCCATGTCCTCCCCTCCCCACCGCCTTCGTGAGGGCTGTTTTAAAGTCTGACGGAATGAGCATTTTCATTTTGTGCCGGGGCTGACTTTGAGAGGCAGTTGCCCTTGTGTGATTATTTGAAGAGCTGTCATCATCCTTCGCCCACACATCTCCACCCCTGGCTGAACTGCTGGAAATCCATCTTGTCCTTTCAACCGTAGATAAGCTCTCAGACTTTTAAAGTCCTAACAATTGAGGGAGCATTAGTGTTTTTTTAGGGGTCTTGCTATGTTGACTTTGGTATCAGAGGGGTGAGAGTATAGACTTTAGGGAGCAAAAGGGGGAGGGAAGTGGGGCTGCAGAGCGGGGACAAGCATGCCGAAATGAGGTAGGGAGAGCTCCCAGGACTCGGCCACACACCGGGCAGCATCGCAGGGCTCTCCGGCCAGGAAGACCTGGGATCTATGACTCTGCTGGCCACTGATGTTTGGGAATGTTACTTTTCAGCCCCCTTATTTGCAAAGCACAGAAAATAATAATCTTCTAGAATACCTCTGGTCTAGCGGAGAACTGAGGACAAGGGAATCAGGTTGTCAAACATATTTTCCATCCCCCACTCTCAGGCTGTAATTACATTGAGAAGTCTTGTTGTTGAGTGCCAACAGCAGGAAAAAGGATTTCTTAGTGAACGATGCAGTCAGAAGCCAGAGCAGGAGATGGTGCCCCTTGTCTTTCTCCCTATTCCGAGGTAGCCCTCGCTCGAGTGAGAGATGTGGCTGGAGATGGGTGGCACTGGTGTCCCCGTGTGGGCAGTTCACCTCTTGGCTGCTGTGGCTGCGGGTTGGGTGGCTTAGTCGCAGGAAAAGGGGACTAAGCGGGGTGGGCGTGCCCTGCTCATCCCCTCCCCGGCTGGGCTCTGGCCCCACTGTCCCCTCACCCCTGGGCCCCCACGTCCCACGGGCCCTCTCCTCCAAGACCAGAAGGGGGCTTGTTTCTCACTGTCCTAAGAGCCAGGTGGAAAGGCAGCGAGCTAAGCACTATTTGCTCCCCTACTTTAGCCGACGCTAACTCACCCACCGAGCAGTGACTTGTGATATGATTTGAAAGTGTGGCCTCTGTAGAACCATCTGAATCTCATTCACTTATGCCTCTGGGGCCAGCCTCAGCCATCTGTGTGCCACAGCCTGAGCTCAGGAGGCCGGGCAGGGACTGAATCTGATGCAGGGCCCTGGCGCCCCTTTCCCTCCTGTCCTCTCCTGTCCTGGCCTTTTCAGGGCTGGTCGGGGCCCCACATTTATCGGGTCCCCCTTTGTGCCTGGGCCTGACCTTGGCATAATTACATACGGTTCTGTAAAGGATTTTGTTTAAATGCCAAGTTACCTGCAATTCCCAGTGGTATCCTCTGTAATTTGATTTGGATCCTCACAGAAAAGGAAAAACGAAACAAAAACAAGACAAATGGACTGATTTTGAAAACATTATTTGTTTTACAATATCTTGCAGAGCTATTCCACACTCCTGTTCAGTACTGGAAAGAAAAATTGTTACGCTGTAAGACAGCTTTACTGGTAAATCATTACAAGAACACATTTTCCCTCCTCTGATGGACATGTTAATTTTTTTCAATTTTTGTAAGTATATACTTTTATGAACTTGCCTATAGATTATTCCCCATCCAAATGAAGAATTCGTTGCCCTAAGTTGTGATATAATATGCGAGGCATGTCAGTTATAAAGCTGTGGCTAGAATTAAAAGGCCTGAAACCAATTTAATATTGACTTGGGGTCTAGCATGAATCTTCGCCAGCTGTTGGGGATAGAATAAAAAAAATCTGACCTTGTAGATATGGTTTCAGCTCAGGAGATCAGTCTTCAAATCAGCTGTTAATATTGGTCTCTAACTGCTCGATGTATTCTCTGCTTCTCTCCTTCCTCATTTTACTTGCATCCCTTGAAGAGGAAGGAGTGATTGAGAGAAGGCGTGATGGGAAAGAGGTGGCGCTGATGTGAGGAATCCATTTTTCCTGTAATTTCTCTAGTGAGCATTGTGGGTGTAACACCCAGCCTCTCTGGCACATGGGTTGTGTCCTCACTGCGTGTCCCCAGGTTTATGTTGAAGCGTTTCTTGGCTTATGGCTAATGATTAGGTTTGACTTAGTGAAAAAGCAACCCTTGGCATAAGTAACCAAATACTCGTTATTTTCTCCTAGGCCCTCTGATCTCTTTAGTGGAATAGTTTCCTTTACTTATCACTTTAGATAGGGATAAAGATTGAATACAAGATTATGGGCTACCACGTGATTGCTATTTAAAATCTAGCTGCAGACGATTAGTTTTTTCTTGCTGGCTCTTCTCCTGGCTCTCTTCTGCTGGTGAGTCTTTAGCAGGGGTTTAGTATGGTAGCTTGCATCTTAGATACGTAGCGATCCTGAAGTATGGTTTTTTTGGATTTGTTTGGATTTGATCAAAAGCCATGCAATCTGACTCTGCGAGTTGATGATGATTTCTGCTTTTCAGACAAAGCACCGTTTCTTGTGGATTTAAAGAAACCGGAGTCCATTATTCCCACACAGTGAACTTCTACATCAAAATGGAGCCTGGGGTCATGCTGGGAGTTTGGTGAGCACAGCGCTGGGACACTGGGGGCGTTGCGGACGGGCTATCCATCTTGGGAGGGCAGCAGCAAACGGTGCCACGCCGCTGTCCCGTGGAGGGTGGTGCGCCCTCCAGGTACCTGCAGGGTGGCCAGTGCAGCTTCCTTTGATGTTGAAATGTGACCTGTTCAATTTTGTTTCTAAAAAATTTCATTTGGAGGGGGAAGCCACTTAGAATTTGTGATTTACTTTGGGTCTTTCACCAGGCATCAGTGCCCTGGCCCCTTCCTCTGCTGCGTGGCCCCACGCCCTCCTTCACCTTCCACGCTCTCCTGCACACACCCCACCTCCTTGCCTGCCCCTCCACGGCAGGCCCTGTCCTGAACTCTTTTTCCCATCTCTCCGCTGCAGCACTTCCCTCCTTTCGCCTAGCTGACTGCCTAATCTTCTTTAGGGTCTCAGCTTAAGTGGGAGTTTTCAAGGAATCCTGCCCTTACCCCCATTTTTATGTTTATGCTCTCACGGTAATCTGGGCTTGCACAGATTACAAACAGCATTTATTCCCACTGTAATTAAGCAAGTGTTGTGATTATTTGCTTAATGTTTATCTTTCTTAACAAGATCAGTGTTGGGTTTTTATGGCTTAGCACAGCACTTGGTACATAGAACATAATAAGTATTTGTCAAAGTGAAGTCAGGTGCATTCTTTTTTTTTTTTTCTTTTAACAAGGGAATTTATTAAGTTGCAAAGTTACAGTTCTAAGGCTATAAAAATGTCCAAACTAAGGCATCCAGAGAAAGATATCCTGGTTCAAGAAAAGCCAATGGGTCCAGAACACCTCTGCCAGCAGGAAGGCACATAGCTGGCATCTACTGGGGGTCTCTGGTTTCTCGTTTCGAAGGACTTCCCTGGGGGCATTTTTCCTTCCACATCTCCAAAGGTCTCTGGTTGTGTGGGCTCATCAGCACTGAAGCTTTTTCCAAAATGGAAAAAGCTTTCATTCTTAAAGGGCGCCAGTAAATGACCCACATTGAATGGGGAAAGACACATCTCCCATGTACATTCTGTGGCCTTTTTTGTTATGATGACCTCAATATTTTCTTCTCTTTGGGTCAGCTGGTTTTATTCTTTTCAGTCCCCTGTTTTAGATTTCATCTTCTTGAGTTTAAACATCTGACCTTGAACTGTTTTAGACACAATTCAACCCATGGTGTTGGAATTTGAAAATGTTTTCCTTCTTTGCTCTTGCCTTGTTGGTTCTCCGTTTGGGAATTCTCTGTTTTCCAGGTGGCTGGTTCTTCTGGCTGGCAGTGGTGCCTCTCTCTCCTCAGTACAGGATCCTGGGGTTGATGTTAGACTTTTTGCTCCTAAATGACTCAGAAGACTGAGGATTCATCACCTCATGGCCAGCTCTAGACATCCTTTTGGGACATGTCCTCAGGTACGTTTGCATTTTCAGGGTTCAGGACGAGTTGCTGAAAGAGGTGTTTAAAGCCACAAGGCCCTTTTCTTGAGTACAGTGACCAAGTTTCATGCTGTTTCTTTTCTCCTACATGAGCTGGCTTCCTTTTAAGTCCCTTCCAACTCGTTTATTCAGCCAAACCAATGTTCGATGGCAAATATCTATTGTCCTTTACTTCTCCATCCATCTGCTGTCATTTCAGTGGATGGCATCTAAGGATTGCCGTCTTGGAAGATTAAAAGGTAGAGGAGTCTGGAAATTGAAAACAATAGTTTAATTAAAAGGGGTCATCTCCCAGCGGTGCAGGGGAGCTGGGGGCAGGACAGCAGGTGCTTCTCACCATAAGACACTTGATTACCATGTTTTAATTTTTACCATGTGCATATTTACTCAGTAAAATAAAAAATATATCTGACAGACATATAAATATGGCATAAAGAGGTTTTCAGACTTCCATAAGGAGGGAGAACCTCTCTGTCTGCCGCGCTCCTGAGCGTCTCCCTCACTGTGCAGGCACATGGTCCCGTGCTGCTGGGCCGAGGACGCGGTGGGGAAGGCTCTTGGTGATGGCAACCCAGTGGTGAGTTACGTCCACGGCAGCTCAGCACACAGGTCTGTGCCTTTGCGGGGAAAACACCGCTTTGAGGGAGGGCACGCATTTCCACCCTGGGGGCCAGCACGGAGGCCACCTCCATCCGGGGGCTTCCACGTGGCTCTTCTTGCTTTGTGGCGTTCTGGGGCTGCTCTAGTGATAGAGTCCCGCTTCAGAAGGCATTCCACATGGAGAACAGTGCGGGCCCTTCACCGAGAGAGAAAGAGAGTAACCCTCCCCAAGTGTGGAGATTGAGTTCAAAGGTGGGGGTGGTTCCTTTTCTCCACAAGAGTGTGTGAGTAACATAATGGCTTGAACCTAAGTTGACCTAAGAGGGAGCAAGGGGGGCTCAGCGGTGGGATTCCCGGAGCCTGCACCCCCCACCCCAGAAAAGGGAATGAGCGTGAATTATGAGGGAAGCCAAGAGCCATGTCCACACCATTGGTCTTTCCGGAAAACTCCAGCGGAGAGGCCTTATTTAGCACTTATTCTACTAATCAGACCTCCCGAGGGGAGATGGCTGGAGTGGGACTTCTGCTGACTCCGCCTGGTCTGGCCTGCTGGGACCGCCGCCTTGCTGTGTCACACAGAGCATCTCCCCTGGAGCCCGGCTGCTCTTTGCTGTGCCCTCAGAACCTTGGGTGGTCTGGGAGTGATGGTGGGGTGCACCCAGCCTTGTCCTGGCCCTGCAGCTTCGGGGGCAGGCGCTGCGCCTCGGAGACCCATGGCTTGTTTTAAGTCTGGAGGGAAGCTTCCAGCCAAGTGACACAGCTGGGAGTGTCCGGCCTGGCTCCCTTCCCTGTTTCTCTCCTCCTCACTGCCAGGTGAAGGTGTTCTCAAGACTGCCTTTTCCCAAGGGGCTTTCTTGACGTGTCCATTTTAGAATCAGGTTTACGGAGATATCCTGGGAAATTTGGCATTTTCCAGGACTGTTTAAGGTTGAACACATCCGTGAGCTTGGGCCTGCCACTGCCACCGTCCTTGCCCCTTGGTGCGAGCCTGGTCCCAGCTGCAGTGGCGCCCAGCTCCCTTCTGGCCTGGCCAGGCGTTGCGAGGGGCCACGCTGGGGCGCCGGAGCCGAGGCTGCTGCAGCAACAGCGGCTTTAGACTTGGGATCCCCAGAGTGCCCAGAAACCCACCAAAATTGGACATAATATTTTAGGGATGGGACATTTTTCAGGAAATCGGTCAAGAGCTTAACCAGATATTTGAAGGGCTTTGTTACCCATGAAGTTTGAGACTCTGCTTTAAGACAAAATTCAAATCATTGCTTTTTTTGTTTTTAACCTTTTGAATCATCTATGACTCTGTTTCGTTAATGTGGCTGACAGAGAGCGAGCAATGACGTGGTCATTTTGGAGAAAGTGTTTCTCGTGCCTGCAGGCTGGTGAGTCTCCTGCACTTGACGGCAGAGCGGCCAGGCAGCAGGCAAACCTTCAGAGAGACCCAGCGCCGTCGTTCTGTGTTCTGAAAAGCCACTTCCTGGAACTTATCTTCCTTTCGCTTCTACAGGTCTTTTTAGAGATAAGTTTCGCTGTATGGAAATGAAAGGAGATGGGTTTTGGGTGTATTTGAGACGTGCTGGTGAGATCGGGGCATCAGAAACCCACTTGGAGGAAAGTGCAGTGTTGGGGACGTGGCGGTCGTTGTCCCTCTCAGACCCGAGCTGGTGACAGCAAACCACGGTCCCTTTCTCTGCGTTTTCATTCCTCTCACCTAAGAAAGGCGCGAGGTCAGCGCATTGTAACTCCTAATTCTTGTTCTTTGTATTTATTTTTTTCGACCTCCCCTGCAGGGCAGCCCCTCACAGACTTGAGCTGGTGAAGGTAGGTCTCAAGGCCCCAATTTACGTCTCATTTATTCTGGGCTGTAGGCCCACGGGGCCCTCTGCAGGAGCTCGGCATGAGACCACCGAGAGGTCTTCAGATATTGGGCGCGGCGGGTGGGGGTGGTTGGGGCCGACACCCCCAGGTGGACTCTTTGCACTGACCATGGGGGCTCAAGACCCGGGCCCCCACACACCTCCACACTCTCATGCATTTGTTGCCTTCATTGCCAGATGCAGTCGAAGGCACTTTTATTTCCTTTTCTTGAGGGCTGGAGAATGTAAGAGAGATACTGAGCGCGGAACGACCACGCCTTCTAGGAGACGCAGCCTTCCTTGTAGGACAGGACAAAGCCCTGATGCCTGCTGATAAGGGCTGTCGTGCTAGGCTTCGCCCCACATGAGGCTTGGCTGAGCAGGGTGGTGGCCCTCCCCCTGCTCCGTGACTCAGCTTTGTTGGGTCAGCCCCTGGATTTCCGTTTTATATGGGGGGAAACGGAGGCACAGAGAGGTTGAGTGACTTGCCCAGAGTTGCACTCCCGGTACCTGCAGGTCTGGGCTCCGACCCAGGCATGCGGGCTGCACAGTCCATTCGGCAGACCACTGGGTCCGAGCACCACTGTCCCCGGCCATCAACCCAGGACGGCCAAATTCCCTGAGCTCTTCCTTTCATTTTCCAGACAGGCGACGACTTTGAAAAAAATAAATCTTCATTATTAAATTTGCTCCCCTTCCTTCCTCCCTGTCTATCTCCTTTATCCATTAATCACTTCAGTCACCTAATACAGCTGCATTCACTTGCTTGCATTCCCACCTAAGTTTGCTCTCTCTATATATAAAACTTATTTATAGAGAGCACTATGACTGTGTCTGTATGTAAGTCTGTGCTGTCCTCTTTTACTTATTACTATTTTATAAACACTCATCTGTGTTTTTGTATAGTTATCATAGTTACCAATTTAAAGACCGAATCATTCTCCATTATATTTATAGGCAATTGTTCCACTCCTGTTGGATGCAACATTTAAAAAAAATTTATTTTAAAGATTATTGTACAGAAAACTTTTCTTCCATTGGATTTTTTTCTCCTGGAAATTAATTTTTAGAAGGATTTGGTGCCATTGTTCTGAGTTGTGTTGTCAGTTTACAGCCAACAAACCACATGTGAAATGTTCCATTTCCCTGGATGCTTAGCAGCCCTGTGTTTGGGGTAATGTTTTTTTGGAGGGGCTGTAGTTTAAATAGAGAGTAAACAGTTCCATTTCGTTCCTTATTATTCAGTTTGTGTTTAAACATCCCTGCCGAGGTTGAGCCATCCCTGCCTGAGATGCGATAGGAGACAAGTGGTGTCCTGGTTTTATTTCTACCCAACTGGGTCGCTTTATTTTTGATTGATAGTAACTCTTTATATGTACATCTTTAATATAAACATCTTCCCATTATTTGACTGTCTCTGCTATTACTCAGTGTCGAGTTCTTAATTTCAAGGGAATTCTTCTAAAGAAAAGTGATCTTCCTTCTATACAACCAAATACTTCCCATACATCATCTCATGTAATTTTCCCAACAAGCTTGAAAGCAGCTGTAATTGCTCCTCGTTTTTCAGAATAACGTTGACATGTTTGTTAACTGCCTTAGGAAGAAGACATGGCATGTGGGTGGCGGAGCCAAGGCTGACCCCGGCCGGGGGACCCTGCCGCTTCCCATCTCTTTCCCCGGGCCTCATCTCCCCAAGTTTGAACCCAAACACTAGGTTCCAGCATGGCCTCCTTTCCCACCTACTGACCCACTAGACAGGGCGCTGTCTGCAGGGTGGGGGCGGGAGCTGTCCAGGTGCTGACAGCGGCTTCGCCTGCAGGTGCTCAGTGCCGGCGGCTTCCACATCCCGGCCATCGACACCAAGGTACACGTGGGCGACGCTGGGCGGGCTGTGTTCGGGTTGGCAGGAGGTTTATACTGGCCCTCGCTTTGCAGGTGGTGATGTTGAGTTTGTGTCCTCTTGCCACCAGGGTTTGGGGACTCAACGGGTAAACCCACGGAGGAGGGCTGACCGCAGATGCCGTGTGTGCGCACGACTGGGCCAGGGCACGAAGCGGCCCGACCCCCGTGTGTCTCTGGGGCCACTCGCTGGGCATAGGGTAAGTGGGGTCAGTGGAGCCTGCGCACTGCCCGGCCTGCGGAGGGGCTTCTGGCTCATCCAGGCCACCGGCGGCTGTGGAAAGAGCCCCAAGCTCGGGGACAGGGACCTGCTGCCTTCGACCCCACAGGAGGCTAGGGGCCACGCCAC
>PVIY010059289.1:0-12099 GCA_004026745.1 Myrmecophaga tridactyla | reverse complement strand
ACCCACAATTGGGTGTGTTATATTTCCACAGAAATAATCTAAACAAAAGGTCACAACCATGACTGTGTCACATCTCCATGGAAACAATCCAATCAAAGTTTCCCACATTAAACAATAGGTTGGGTCCCACAAGACTGGATCAAGAGTAAAAGATGGCTTTTCTGGGGTGCACAATAGTTTCAAACCAGCACACCCAACAAACTCCAAATAGAATAAATTCAAATAG
Source organism: Myrmecophaga tridactyla (assembly GCA_004026745.1). Classification (NCBI taxonomy): domain Eukaryota; kingdom Metazoa; phylum Chordata; class Mammalia; order Pilosa; family Myrmecophagidae; genus Myrmecophaga; species Myrmecophaga tridactyla. The sequence continues at coordinate 11,873 of PVIY010059289.1, read as the reverse complement.
ACCCACTCCAAGACACATAGTAAACAGACTGTCAAATGCTGAACAGCAGTAAGTCTTGAAAGCAGCAAAAGAAAAGCAATTTACCACCTATAAGGGAAGCTACATATTAAGTTCAGACTATTCAACAGGCACCGTGGAAGTAAGAAGGCATTGGCATAAGATATTTAAGGTTCTGAAAGAGAAAAATTTCCAGCCAAGAATTCTTTATCCAGCAAATTGTCCTTTGAAAGTGAGGGAGCGATTGAAATTTTCACAATCAAATGCTGAGTGGATTTGTTAACAAGAGACTTGCCCTTCAAGAAATACTAAAGGGAGCTCTATTGGCTGAAAAAAAGAGACAGAAAAGGGAGGTCTGGCATAGGGCACAGAATTGAATAGTGTACGTAAGGGTAACTTAACAGATAAGAAAGAAAGGGGGGAAAATGTATACATCTGACAAAAAACAAAGGATAAGATGGTACATTCAAGAACTGCCTTTATATTAATAACTTTGAATATTAAATGACTAAACTCACCAATTAAAAGATACAGATTGGCAAAATGGATTAAAAAATATGACCCATCTACATGCTGTTTAAAAAAGTCTTTGTCTATTATGTTCCAGGTCTGGTCTTCCTCATTAATGGTGTCGAAGGCTTTCATCTTCTCCTTTGCCTGGGCCATTGCTTCCTGTTTCTTCTATGTTTTGTAACCTATTGGTGAAACCTGGACATTTTGATATTTTAATTTGTTACTGCTTGAATTTAGACTCTGAAGTGTCTGTTCCTTAATCCTGTATCCAGCTAGCATTTTAGGAGCTAACAAAAAAAGTAAAAACATTTTTCCTAATCTTTGCACATTGAGCTGTGTATTTTGCTTCACATTTATCCATGCTATCAGTTTAGAGAATAACTCTAGATCAAAGCTTAGGGATCTCACCAAGGCTCTCTGTGCATACATCTTGTCTTGGGCATGTATGTGTGGCCCAAGGAATGCCGACATTTACCCTCTTCCTTAGGAAAATTTTCCTCATGATCCTGGATACTGCACTCTAAGTCTCATAGCCAACAATTTCTTGTCGCAGGCAGCACGACTTGACTGCTCTTCCACAGCATTCTGTAGGACAGTTCTGTGAACTGCCTTTTATACACAGGGCAAGTTCTAGGATGGTGAGTCTCTCAGGCCACCACCAGACATGTTGGGTCAGACATACAAGCTCCCAGAATGTGCACAAGGGTCACTCTGCTCCTTCTGGAACTGGAACCAGGGATCTACGCACTGGGAGCATGAGCCAGCTCAGCATTTATCCAGTGATGGGTGGGGAGGGGTCAGCCAAAATAGTACGAGATCCTACCACTTTTTTAAAAATATTTTTATTGATAAATCTTCATACACATAAATTTCATATATGGTGTACAATCAGTAGCTCACAATATCATCACATAGTTGTGTACTTATCACCATGATCATTTTAGAACATTTGTATCACTACAGAAAAAGAAATAATAAAGAAAAAGAAAGCCTCATACACCCCATACCCCTTGCGCCGCCCTCTCACTGACCATTTCTACCTAATTTATTTTACCCTTTGTTCTTCCTGGTTATTTATTTATTCTTCATCCATATATTTTCACTCATTTGTCCACATCCTGGATAAAAGGAGCAACAGATACAAGGTCTTCACAATTCCACAGTCGTATTGCAAAAGTTATATTTTCTCGTCTTCAAGAATCAAGGCTACTAGAACACAGTAGCCTAAACAACAGTTTCAGGTACTTCCCTCCAGCCACTCCAATAATTATAAACTAAAAAGGGATATCTATTATAATGCGTAAGAATAACTTCCAGGATAACTTCTCAACACTTTTTGAAATCTCAGTCACTGAGACTGTCTCATTTCTCTCTTTTGCCTTTTGGTCAAGGTTTTCTCAACCCCTTGATGCTGGGTCCTGGCTCATCCTGGGAGTTCTGTTCCATGTTGCCAGGGAGATTTACACCCTTGGGAGTAATGCCCCATTGTAGGGGGAGGGCAGTAAGTTCCCCTGCTGAACCGGCTTAGAGAAAGGACACATCTGAGCAACAAAAGAGGTTCTTTGGAGGTGACTCTTAGGCCTAATTTTAAGTAGGCTTAACTTATCCTTTGCAGGAATAAGTTTCATAGGGGCAAATTCCAAGATCGCGTGCTCGGCCTATTGATCTGCTTGTCCCCACTGCTTGCGAGAATGTCAGAAATTCTCCAAATGAGGAAGTTAAATATTTTCTCCTTGCTCCCCATTCCCCCAAGAAGATCTTGCAAGTACTTCTTTATTCACTGCCTGAATTACTCTGGGATATATCAGGACATCACACTAACCTGGACAAACCAACAAGATCTCATGCCCTATTCAAGATTCCATGTACTTATAGTGTTCAACTAAACTGACCATACAAGTTAAATTAGGAAAAAAACTACCCAAAATACAAATTTTACACCAACTAAACATCTCTCCTTTTGGTCTTACACAGAAGTTGAAGTTTTATAATATGGTCCATATCATATTCTGACTGAAGTTTTAAAATATAGTCCATATCACCTTTTACTGGATATTCTGATTTACCTTTGTCCTATCCAGATCCTCCCACTTTTAAGTAACCTTTTCCTTGATTCTTCACTTGCCCTGTTACTGCAACACTTTATCTGCTTTCTGGTGTATTAAGGCAGCTTTTTCTGCCCGATTTTGCTAGTTGTTCAAAGCATCTATGGGTGGATGGAGCCCTGAAACCTTTCATACCACCTTCTTGAATGGGGCAGGAGTTGGTTATACTTTTTTTTTTAAAATAGTATTTTAAAACCCACTCATAATCATTTTTGGTTGAACTTCACACAGCTACCTTTTATTTTTAAAAAGTAAGCTTACCTTATTGAAATGTTTTTGCTACTATTAAGATTATTTTAAAAGAACATACCATAACGGAATATATACTGCACAACTCCGTTAAGTAGTCATCATCATTGGTAGCACACTATAATCTGTAACTGATTATGTTAAGCAGATCTGTGTTCCTACTGGAGACACTCTCCCAGTACCCACAAAGCAGTCATGACCACCCCCATAACAGCAAGAGACACCCAGTAATCTATGTGCAGCCTATCCCTACACATCTATGAACATCTATAAAGCACTTCTCACAGATTTCTACTCAATTCAAGAACAGAAAACCATACCAAATCAGGTGGAAGACAACAGTATCACTTCATCGTGATGTGTAAGACGATTGGATTCACCAAAATTTAGTCCAATTCTTGAGAGGAGGAAGATTTCCTGGCTACATTTTGATGTATTTATTGAAGCCACTCATAAATCTAGCAATTTAACTTGACTAGTAGAACTTAACTGACTGCAGACGAATCAATGCAGTGAAAGGATTTTGTAATAGGTAGCTAAATATCCCTGTTTTGTCCCAGTATCCAAATAATGTTCTCTTTCCTCTGTGAGTGGCATGGGATAAAACTAGAGCATTGCAGGTTCAACTAAAATTCCTTTCTGCTCGTTCTCCCAACTGTGTAATTTCTGGTCAATGAGTGCAAGTTTTAGATATTTTTAAGTGTTTTGTTCAGTTTTGATACAACTTTGTCATCCTCTAAGACACTAAAATCACATTCTATTTAGCTTTGACTACTAATTCTGGGATCCATGTTTGGTTTTACAAACGTCTTATTTTCATTTAGTTTATTTTGGCTCATGAATTTTGTTAATAATAAATGTTAAAGTGGAATATTATAAAATTTTAGTCGTTATTAATGCAAGATTTTTAAACTAAAAAGATGGACAGGTTAAAAAATATACAAGCTTCTATCGTCATTTCTATAGGTGTTGCTAATTTTTTGTTTAGCATTTATCTGAATGTTTATGTTCTAATGTAAATGAGTTAGAAGCATGATGAAATGAAGCAAACCTTTTAGAAAACATAATCTCACTCACTTCTTATTTTTTTTGCATGGGCAGGCACCAGGAATCGAACCCAGGTCTCCGGCATGGCAGGCGAGAACTCTGCCTGCTGAGCCACCGTGGCCTGCCCTAAACTCACTTTTATAATGACAAATTCTCAAAGGTTCTTCTCAAGAATATAGATATGTTCTAATTACAACGTACTAATAAATTTCATAAATTTCAAAGTGAAAAGGAAAGTGTTTATCATGAAAGATCTTACAGGTTGTGTTGGCTATTGATTTATTGCTCCTCCCAGCTCCAAATTCATATTTTTTACCTACCCTATGACAGTGGATCTTGGCCCTTAAATTTTTCCCTTGACAGCTTCACCACATTGTTTTGTCTGAAAAGGGTACTGGAGAAACACTGCAGGGAAAAAAAGGTTCTGCTTACTGTTTCTGGTATTTGCTCAGCAGCTCCTGCAGCATGGGTTCTTGTAGTAAATGCAGCTTTTCCAACATCCAACTTTTGTAGTATAGAGAGGCCAGCAACAGGCAGCATAACCCAGCACCCACTTTGGGCCGTTTTATGGCAGACTGTCTCCAGTAGAACACTTCCCTTCACAAATTCCAGAGGGCAGATTTCTGTCAAGTTCCATCACTGACATACCATACTGAATTCTTTGCCACATAATAGGAGTCCTCTCCAACAATTTCTGAATCTCAGTCAGAGGGCTACTTCTGTGGGAAATCAATCTCAGCCCTAGGGGTAGTGACTATTACATATCTGTATTGGTTTGCTAATACTGCCGGAAATGCAATATACCAGAACTGGGTTGGTGTTTATAAAGGGAATTTATTAAGTTACAAGTTTACAGTTCTAAGGCCATAAAATGTCCAAACTAAGGTATCCAGAGAAAGATACCTTGACTCAAGGAAGGGCTGATGACATTCAGGTTTCTGTCAGCTGGGAAGGCACCTCTGGCTTCTGGTTTCTAATGGCTTCCTCCTGCATCTCCAAATGTCTCTGTGTGTAGGCTCTGAAAATTTTTCCAAAATGGTTCCCTCTTAAAGGACTCCAGTAAGTGACCACCTTGAATGGATGGATCACATCTCCACAGACACAACTTAATTAAAATGATCCCACTCAACAGTATTGAATCAAGATTAAAGAACATGGCTTTTCTGAGGGATACAGCAGTTTCAAATTGACACATCATCACATTGCATAATACTAGATCTGCTATTCCTGTATTCTTTAGCGTTCTCTTTATAACTTACTTGTCAATTTCTCACTTCCAATCCCATTATACTTATTGTTCTTTATATTAAATCTCCCTGTTCTAATTACTAGGTGGTTTCTCTCTTCTGATTGGTACCAGGGTGATACAACTGTCTACCAAATGAATGTGCAATAGAAAGCACTGTTTTCTACTTTTTCACTGTGTATCTTACGAAAAATATCCCTATAACCTTTATAACTGCTCTAATATAGTATGAAGACAAAAAAATCAGAAAAAAATATTTTTTGTATTGCATTTACCGATGGTTAGATGGATTTTTATTGTCATATGAAAAATCAAAGAAAAATAAGTAGGAATGTTTCCTCATTTAATATTGATCCTTATTGCTAACTATTGCATTTAATATTGTTCATTGCTCATTATTCAGGGAAAAGTCTAGTTGGAAATACTAAAAGAATGAAGCAAATACTTAGTTCATGGAAAAAAACATACTTGCATAATTTGTGTATAGCAAAAAAAGGAATTTTTTCTTTTTGCAACCACTAAATTCAAAAGAAAAAAGGAAAGGTCTTGATTAATGAATGGGTTTCAGATAATACTTTCATTTTCTACTCTGTCTTGTTAATGTCAGTTAAAAAATTATGTAGACGAATACCTCTGTAAGATGACAGAATCAAATCAAATGGGAAGAAGAAAATATTTTTACATCCTGTTAAACTGGCTGACATGGACAACTGCCAGCAAACAACTTTGTAAGTAACTGAAAGGAGGCTTTTTAAAATTTTATAAATTATCTATTTCATCTATAGAATTGCCTAAAAAAATTCTCCTATTCAATACTAAAACCTGCACAGAATTTGTTAATTTATGAAACTTTTTCTTATAAATCATCACCTTTAGAAAACAATGTCAATTTTAAAATGATCTCCTCCTTCCCCATCACATACAAGTCCCAAATTGTGAATTGCTGGAAGAGATAATATAAATATGAAAAATAATTAAGGTATCATTACAAAAAAAATCCTGGGCATGGGGACTATAATCCAAGATTATTGAGAGATATTAAAATTCCAGATCAGGGGAAGCTAAATCTTAATGTAAAGACTCACCATAACTGAGGCAAAGAGCAAAGAAAAGCACTGGTTATACTTTAGAACCAGGGAGAATGGTTAAATAATAATAATCAGCCCTTAATAACTTTCAGGCATTTAAAAGCTTTAAACAAATGAAAAATGAATGAATTTTCTGTGTTTCAAGAGAACATTCCCTATCCCCAGTTGGTTTTAGTTGAAGGTTCAATAGGGTCTGTGGTCATAATCTTACAGAGAAATACTGTTGTCTTCTGATTTTAAGGTATGAATGGCTTGGACCTTTATCAATAAGGAAAAAAAAGAAGTGATATTATTGAGAATAGGCAACATATGACTGAACAAACACTATATTATGTTATTTCCCTTAATTTCATTCATTTTTCTAAAGCATATTCAAATCAGCATTTCTTAAAATGCAATGATAGACATCTAACTTTAGGCATTACATATTTTTTTTCCTCCTAATAACATTACTACCAAAAGAAATTAGGGAAATTTTCATTTCTTTGTAAACTGAGATGAGCAACTAAATGTGCAATGTTGCACATTTAGTTGCAACTGAGATGAGCAACTAAATGTGCAATGTTGCTTTACTTTAAAGATATACGGAAAAGAGAAGCAATGTTCCATAGCCTAACATACTGATTTGGATTAAACTTCATTTCAATCTCTTCACTGGTCAGGATAAAAAATTTTCATTAATACTAGTAATGAAAATATATTTTGATATAAATTATCTTCTATTTCTTAGTTTTGTGTTTAAGAGAAGAAAATTGAATAAATTTAAACACTAAACAGCAGACTGAACAGCAATTTACTGTAGGAATACTGGTCTCTGGCTCAAGCACTCCAACTCTGAACCCTGTGCCAAGGTATGCTTCAATAATTCCACAGTGGGTGTGTAACCCCTACATCAAAGGATCAAGGGAGAGAAACTGAGACATCTATTTGACCATAAACAGAATTGTTTTTTAAATGCTCTCTTCAATTGAAGTAGTGATTAAGTTCTCAAGGAAAAAGGTGTGTGTGTGTGTGCGTGTGTGTGTGTGTGTGTGTAATCCTAGCAAGTTTTTATCTCTACAATTGCAGTTAATAATACGGAGTTAGCTCAATTCTTAAAAGATTAGTATTTTGGTCTATGATTAGAATTTAATGAAAACTTTACAGCCTGTTTATGCTGCTTGTATAAGAAGATCTAACCTATTTTAATAAACTCTATGAGCATTGTCAAAATTTGTTTATTTAAAATAATCATTCAAGAAATAATTTTCAAATCACTATAATCAGTAACAAACTTGACTTGAAATTGTTTTTACACAGAGATCACTTTTATATGCTATTTAAAATGGAATGAGATGTATTATATTCAATTGTCTATACTACTCAAGACTTCTATAGAAAAATACTGCATGTTTGCTCTTGCGATCAAATAGAGCAATCATTTACCTTATTATTTTTCAAAAGCCTGGCCAAATTTCAATACAGCATTGGAATTTGGAAGAAAGTTAATATATTTACATTTAGTGCCAAGGATAGTAAAATCTGTTTTATCTTGCTGACCAAATCTGATTGTTTGGCCAAAGGAGCCAAGAATGCGATGCTGAATAGAATGATCAGGCTCAGCATGAACAAGTAATTAAATCTACCATGGGCGCAGCATACATGTGACTTATTTACCATCCCTAGTATGGAAGTTGTTGGTAATGAATGCATTTTAGTGGCTGGACAGCCCTGGGTTCATTTATTAGTGACATGACTTTACACAAATCACTAGCTTCCTTGTCCCTAAAATGGGAATAATAATCATTAAATTTGCCAAGGTTAAATAGCAATGAACACAAAGACTTAAAACAGGGGTTGGCACGTAGGAGGCACTTAAATAATAGCTAGTATTAGTATTACTATAGAGTTTGAGTCTTTCAGAGTTCATTAGAGTCACAACATAATAAAAGCAGGTATAAAGAGAAATTCTTTGTACTGAACCCTGTTTTCTGACAGATCTGATCTTGAAATAGGCAGGTTGCTATTGATGTTTGCTGGTGTAGTGTGTGAGCTTTGGTGTGGCAAGTGACTAACACAGAACACCACCCAGCTGTGCCAGCATCTGCCCCAGAGAGGCACCTGAAGTTCAAGCAGGGTACAAGAATGCAACTCCACAAAGCAACAAAGATCCACACTCTCAAAATCTGCAAACCAATGCTACAGGTCTGAGGTTTGTCCATGCAATACGAGCAATATGCCATTTACTCAGAATGAGTTTTGGAAAAATAATGGTTACAAAATAGAAACATTTATTCTTCCTGGGACCACTCACATACCTACCAAGTATAAGATCAAAACTGGCAATTATATTCTTCTAGGAATTTCAGAATGTCTTAATCTAGGCCTACTCAATACTAGCCATAATCAAGGAAAAAGACCTTTTATCAACATGAATACCACCTGAATGATAAATTTTATATATATATATGAAATATATATTATATATATGAAAAAAAACTCTAAATAATTAAAGCTAGTAAGAAAATGCTATGAAATATCAACTGTAAGAATGAATAAAGCTAACAGGAAACATCTTCTCATTACAGAAAGAAAACTTTCAACAGTTAAAAACAGTATCAAAACTTATGGTGCTTGAAATTCTAACTTCATGCTTATGATTTCTCATTAAAAGTCTTGGCTACTACTCTGCGTGCTATTACTATGATTTTACTGAGCCACAGTGATTTTGATGGGAAGGCAGTTAATTGAAAGAACACAGGATTTAAAGTGTCCTCTGACCTAGGTCTACCCTCAAGATCTACCACTTATTTTAACCATGTAATCCTAACTGTTCTTAATTAAACTCACTGAGGCTCATTATCTGTAGATTATTGACAAGAATATTTTTCTTTTTAGTTTGCTGTGAGGATCAATTAGAATCACCTATTTAAAAGTACAGAGGAAAGCTCTGTCCCAGCATCTTATTGGACAGAACTGCCAAGCTCCCAGAGGATGGAGGGAGCCCAAGCGACAACCCCGTGGATAACACACTGCTGACTATATGGAAATCCAATCTATTTTTTATTCTGGGAGACATACTTTATTTTGATTCTATAAATTTACGTGTAGTGACAGAGCAAAAAGATGGAACAAACTGCACAGCTCTTAAAATTCACATGGAAGGAAATATGGATATAGAAAAAAAAATCTGGGTACCCACAGTCCTTACATATTTTCATAAAGATTCATTTTGCTTACAAGATTAGCAATAATACAAATAATACAAAAGCACAGCTATGTTTAGGCATCAAGAATGACATACCGATAAAAAGTCAGATGAGAAGATGAATTCTATTAGTCCATCTTCAGAAACAGAAGTCATTTACAGTAGCTGAAAACAGGTATACCTACAATTCACACAGCCAAAACTCATTGCCAATTACAATGCTATTTGGAGAAGTAGAAATTTGATTTTCTCACTTTTTAAATATTAAATGTCTGACAGCTTTTACAGTAGTCATTTATAACATTTACCAAGTGATTACCATATGCCAAGCACTGCTCTAAGTGTTCTGAATGCATCGATTTATTTAATTTTCATGATAATCTTATGAGGTAGATACTACTATCCACATTTTTCAGAAGAGGAAACCACTGCACAGAGAAGTTACAAAATTTGTCCAATATCACACACCTAATTAGAGGAGTCTGGAACCAGAGCCAAACTTTTAATTAATATTCTCCATTATCTATTAAAATAAATAATTAAACAGAATATACTTTTTACCTAATTCTTAAAAAAAATTACTAAAAGGTCCATTTTGTGCTATACAAATTATTAAAAAAAAGCTTTAAAGATGCTATATTTAAACTGAAGTTCACGGGTCAGTTCCCATTTATTAGGTCATTAATCATGCCAGTCATCATGTGTAACTGATTCAGGTGTTTAGGGACTGGAAGTAGAAAGGAAGAAAGATCTAGGAGAGTAATTACCACTATCAAAAAATAATGTTACTTATCAGGAAGAGGAAAACTTTTTGAGAAATATATGACTAACCTTTATGGAAAATAAGTTCTCAGTAAATTCTCAAAAGGCCTGATTATGCAATATCATCTGCAGTCAAATGCATACTGTTTTATGTAGGAATTTCCTTCCATGGCTAAGTACACGGCTGAATTAAACATAACTGGGGCTAACACAAACCAAAACAGCATCAGGCCTCACTCTAAGAGAAATCTGCAATAAAAACTTCTGTAGTCTGATATTACTGCCACCAGATTCAATCATATGTAGCTGTGATATTTACCAGTTTTAACTTTTCAGTAAAATATCTCAAGATCTCGAAAATAGGATCATGAGTGAGCTACCTTACATTTCACTCATAATTAATCATAGATTCCTTGATATTTCAAGTTTTCATTGGGAACCACTTTAAAATTAGATAAACTTTCTCATTTTTAAGTCCAATGGACTCTTCTTCTAATAAAATCCTTAAATTCCCAAGAGAATCACTTACTATGATTAATCACTGCCATCCTTTCTCTTCAATACGTCTCTGCCAGCTGCCTCTATAGATATCTCTTGCTGGAAGCTCCTCAGAGCCATAATTGTACATTTCTCCCCACCATTCTTTGAACGAGCTGCACACAATCACATATGTACCATATCCCTAAGACTGGTCTTAAGAATTCTTCAAATGAAAATCTGTCACCTCAAATAATATGATCAAGATGACCCACCTACGCTTCTGTGTCATACCTTCCTCACTACAGCTCCCTCTCAGGTGACAGGCACAGGGCTACATGACAATATTACTGTCGACTCAAAGCCTTAAGAATTCTTGTCTGGGTTTTGTAGATGTTACTGCTAGGCTCCAGTTGATTTTTGAGATACAAAGAAGGGAAATTCCTCACATGGTCTCCAGAGATCTTACTCAGATCTGCACTGGGCAGAATAAAAGACTCAATTCCTAAGGAAAGATATGGTGGTATTGGGGCTCATAAAAAACTTACAAGTGGCAAATACACTTAACTAGAGAGCAAACGTTTCTACTCTAGTCTTCATGACCAGGATTGATCCTAACCAGTCTCTCTTCTATCCCCAAGTATCCTCTCTCTCTCTCTCTCCTGCCTCTTAGTTGTCCTGAAGTCCCTCACATTGCCTCTGGTTGTACAAAGGTACCTAGCACATCATTCCTTGCTCCCTCCAATCACCACATATAGGACTTTGCAGTTTCAAAGTATTTCACATTCAATCTCTCCTGTAGATTCTTTTCCTTTTCACCAACGAACCTCCTCCTGTTCTTTAGAGAGGCTGAAATCAAGCAGATACTATGGGCAAGGGGAAAATCAGATTAAACTATTAGCACATTAAATTCATTTTTCATTTAGTAATAAGAGAAGGGATAAATTAGGGCCAGAGAGCTTCCTCACTGTCCCTTAAGCAGGGCACAGTGCCAATTCTCAAGGCTGGGGAATTAAGATCTGGTAAGCAAGGCATGTAGAATATAAAGTGTAAGATGACATTCACTCTCAAGTGCTGGCCCTGCACTTGCATAACCCTGAGAATGAGTGTCTCTCTACATTTTGTACCCTACTAGGGTCCTCAAGTGCCTTACCCTAAAGCCCCTATGCCTTCCTACCTATAAGTAAAGATGGTCATGGTGG
>PVIY010059288.1:0-12111 GCA_004026745.1 Myrmecophaga tridactyla | reverse complement strand
GGACGATGGAGGCCGCCCCGGCCCAGCGTCCCTCAGCCCCAGGGTCCAGCCCCGGCCCACGCCCCGTCAGTGGGAACGGGAGGCTCTGGTTTCGGAGCAGCTGCCCTGTGTCCTGAGGTGGCCACGCCCAGTCCCGAGCGAGAAGCAAAGGCAGCTCAGCCGAGGGCACCCTGGGGCTCCCTCCGTTGAGAAGCCCGTGTCAGTCTGTCTGTCTGTACGTTGGCAATGGCCCCCTGAGGCCGAAGCGCATTACAGAGTGGAGCAGAGACACGAGCACCTGCCTCCAGGGCAGCGGCCCAGGAAACTGCTGCTGCTGCTGCTGCTTTGTTTGTTTGTTTGTTTCTGCACAGGCAGGCTCCGGGAATCGAACCCAGGCAAGAACTCTGCCACTGAGCCACCATCGCTCGGCTCTGTTGCTTTTGTTTTTTTGTGGGGAAATAAACATAGCCTAAACTTCGGCAGTTAAATCATCTTTGTGTACAATTCAGTGATCTTATTTTCACAATGTTGTATTTCCAGAACATTTTCATTGTCTCTTATTTCACAGCCTCCCCCTGTTCCAGACCTTTCTTTCTGTCCATGACCGGCTGGCATCGATGGGCCTCAAGCAGCATGTCATTCTGGGGACACGGGGTCCCCAATGGTAACCCAACCTCTGAGAGCCTCTGATGGGGCTGGATCCGCCTGTGGCACTGCTGAGGGGCAGGGCCAGGCGTGGCTGGGACAACTGGGCTTCCTTTCTTTGGGTTCCGTGCAGGGCAGTACCAGCTCCTCAGAACCAGGGACGCGTGGATTTTTTGCAATTTTTTTTAGCTGGACAACTTGTTTTCAGAAGTGAGTTACCTACTTCAGTAACTGTCTCAGGCGTTCTCCGGAGGCTCCAAGGTTTTACTATCATCCGTGTGATTTTCTTGGCACGGTTGATGACGCCTGAGTCATCCCAGGAATCATCCTGGGTGTTTATTCCCAAACGGCGAGATTTATTCCTCAAGTTCTGAGCTGCTGCTCTGGGAAAGGTTCCAGTTTCGCGGCTCTTATTACAAAAGCAGAACCCTCCCCTGCTTTGGGAAGCCCCCGGGCTAATGGGGGAGGTGGAAGACGGCAGCCAGGCCCTAGGCAGACCACGGAGAAGCCCTGCAAAGCTGGGGCGTGGCCGCGACAGGGAGCAGCAGCTGGGCTCTGGTTGAGCCAAGGAGATGAGACAGTAAATCCTTGGCAATGTTTTCAGCTGAGAAGAATTAAAGAAGCCCATCTGGAAAGAAAGAGCATTATCTAAACAGCCAGGCAAAATCAGGGTTTGCATTCGGCCGCACTGCGGATGCTGTCGCATGCCAGACACGAGATTTGAGGCTGCCCGCTGTCGTTTGAGGTGGCTTGGAATCAAAGAAAAGTTGTGCTTCCAACATCATGAGGGCATCGCACGGCTCTGACCCCGGACCCTGGGCGCACTTTGCCAAGACCCAGTTTCCCGTCCGGAGTTTCTCAGGAGGCCTCGCTTCCAAGGGCTGGGGCTTCCCATCCGACTGAGCTCCTCCCTGGGTCTCACATTTGCCTCCTTTCTCTTTTTACCCCTCTCTGCCTTTCCTTTCCAATCTCTCCCCTTCTTTGCACGTCCCTTTCTTTTCCTTTTGCGATCTCGAAGGAATATTGAGTGACTCCAGATTTGAGAGTTCAGAGAATTCCCACAACCAGAATCTAAGAGAGATGAGACGTTCGAATTATCCTGTTCACCGTCTTCCCTAACTCAGACATCAGAAGTGGTCCTCTGACAGACGCCCCTACGGTGGGGAGGCCGCTACGGCACAAAGCGGCCCATCCTTTTTGGAAGGCTTTGCTACTGCAGAACCCGCTCCCAGGTTCTGGTCTGCCTCTCTGAAACTTCTGTTGACTCTGCTTCTGCCCTCTGGGGCGACCCAGCATATGCTCACTCTGTAAGATGTTTGAAGGAGAGCGCCTTGTGGCGGGGAGTGGTAGCCTAAGCACCCAATTCGGAATGGGGTGGGTCCCAACCTGCCAGTGCTGGCTGTGTCTGATGCTGAGAAAGTCCTGTGACCTCATCTGCAGGTGGAGACGGCAATGCTTGCTGGACACTGGTGTGTGAGCTAGTGACCCCCTCTCCACTCTGTGGTCCGTGTCCTCATGTCGGCTGTTTAAAACCGGCCACAGCGGGAGAACTTATACCATGGAAATCAGCAGATGCGACAAATACAGGCTTTCCACTGCTTCCCTCCCAGCACACCAGCACCCACATCTCAGCTTAACGGGGAGGACCCACTAAGACGATGCAAGTAAATGTGCCATGTGATGGGTAAGGACGAGGGGGAAACTACGGATTCGTTATTTTGATAGACGGTCACAAAATGGCCTGCAATGAATGGCTCTCCGGGACTCACCCTCTCTGGTCAGCAGAGCGCTGCAGAGACCCTGAGCTGGGCATCAAGCGCCTGGCAGCGTCTGCTTTTCCTGCTCCTCTCTGCCCTGAGAAGCCACGACGCCGTGTGGCGAAGGAGGATGACGTCTCAAGGAGAGAGGCCGGCTGGTCCCAGCTGTCTCGCCTGTCCCGGCCGAGGCGACCGACCTGCGAGCACAGCACCCGCGGCTCCTCCAGCCCCCACCCGCCTGCCATCTGGCTGCAAAGGGGGCAGACAGAACCCTCCAGCTCAGATTGCAGGACTCTGAGCCAATGCATGATGGTTGTTGGCCTAAGTCACTCAGTTCTGGGAGGTAACTGTCACAGGTACCAGCAGGCCCCCTCCGGGTCCTCTCTTGTCCAGGTGAACCTTCCCGGGTCCCTGTGCGACCCCTGGGCTTCCCCTGGAATGGACACGGCGGGAACTCCTGGTGAGGCCTGGCCTGGCTGAGCAGCGGCCGAGGGACGCCCCCTCCCCATGCTCTGGATCCCAGACTATTGGGGTCCTCCAACGGTGACAAGTCTTTGGGGACCCACAATTCAACTCTGCAAACTCATTCTAAGTCTTTGCCGTCAACCTAAATCCCGGGCCATGCACCTAAGCTCTCCCATCCTGGTGTCTTTCTTTAAAGGTATGAGCACTTGTGCCATTAAAGGTCTCTCTTTACTTTCAGCTTACTATGCTGCCTTTCCAAATCTGGACTCTACACTGACCTTTAATTCTGTGACAACGACAGCCCTTCCTCACAGGCACACGTTCACCCCCATGCCCGTCCAGACTCGCACACACCCAAACACACACAGACGCACGTGCCCGCAACGAGAGGCGGGAACTCATCTCATTTTCCGTAACAACTGTGGTGTCTTCTGAGTACTCAAAGCCCTTCCCAGTTGCCCTCTTGGCTTCATCTCATCAATCTCTGTGTCCGGTAGTGGAAACCAGCCTGTCGTGACTTAACCAAGGTGGGGTTTATTTTTCTCAGCAACCAGAAGCCCAGAGGTCAGTCCAGGACTGGACAGGGGCCTCCCGATGCCATCCGGGCATCAAGGTCCTTCTGTGTCTCCATTTTGCCATCCATGGCTTCATCCTTCTGGTTGAGTTGGCTGCTTCAACCGCCAAGCGTCGCGCATGTGATCCAGGCAGAACGAGAGAAGAAGGAAAAGGGGCAAAGGAAAAGGCCAGCCCCAATTCAGTGTGTGCCCTTTTATCGAGAAAACAACCGAGATACTCTCAGATACATTCATTGGCCAGAACTGAGGCTCATGGTGACCCCAGCAGTCAGGAATCTGAGGAGGTGAATATTTATAACTGGGCACATTGCCACCCTGAAAAAATAATTGAAGTTCTGTTTATAAGAAGGAAATGGAGAATGAATAATGAGTAAGGAACTAGAAGGGTTTGCCATATCCTCCCACACATACTACGAGTTGTCAGCGCTATATGCCAGACATGCCAGCTTTTTTGAAAAAGGTTACAGAGAATGAGAAGATGTGGTAGATTGCAAGAAATAACCACACATTCTTCCCATTCCTGAATGAACAACTCTTTTCAATGTGAGTTTTGACACTCCTCCTTTCAGGAGTCCATTTCCCACCGACTGAATCTGGGATTTTGCAGTGACAGTAGAACGTGGCAGAAGCTGTGTTATGTGCCTTCTTATCTCACACTTCAAGAGGGGTTTCGGCTTCTGCTCTTTCCTCCTGAGAACTAGGTGCTGCGTGCAAAGGATCCTTGAAGATGAGAGGCCGTGGAGAGAGAGGCCCAGCCAACAGCCAGGCCCAAACTCCAGGCCCGCGGTGCAGCCATCGCACATTAGCCAGCCCCATCGAGCCCTTGGACAATACTAACTGTATAAGAAACCCCAGAGAACTGGGGTTTACTTCTGACTCATGAATTAGGAGTAAATAAAGGGGTTGTCATTTTAAGCCACTACATTTTGGGGTGGATAATGAAATATATCATTCATTTGTGGAGTGCAAGCAGAGTGGGTAACATCTGTGGTGTTGAGGTGACCTTGATTGACACAGATCTCTTTTTCAAACTTTTTCCGGGGAGCCCTTCACGGAGAGCGAGAGGGAGGCCAGCTGACTGCCCCACCTCATCCAGGGCCCTGGCCTTTATCTGTTTCTCAGGAATAGTTCTGCATGAGAGTTTATTTTTTCAAAAAAAAGGTTGAATAACCACTCAACTGGATCCTCATTAAGTTTCCTTTTGACTCTAAGACTCAGTGATCAGAACCAGCCATCGTGTTTTACATGTTTTGAAGGTTGCATTATCCCTCCCTTCTTTTCTGTTCCTTTTCCTTGCCATCATATATATATATATATTTTTTTTGGGGGGGGCATGGGCAGCCTCCGGGAATCGAACCCGGGTCTCCGGCCACTGGGCCGCTGCTGCACGGCCCCCCGCCATGTTTCACAACGGGGTGTTCCCTCGGCCACGTGCGCTCATCTCCTCTGCTCCCGCTCGCCCGCATGCCCAGCACCCACCCCTCTCTGCTCCTCTGTGAGCCTCCCCAGCACAGAGCTGGTCCAGGGGTGCATCCTAAAGCCAAGGCTAAAGTAGGCGAGTGGCAAGGTCTGTCCAGCACTCGGGGGACAGACCAGACATACCGTAAGTGAGAGCAGCAGAATCTGGGTGACGGCGCCGGTGACAGCCAGGCGGAGAGGAAATCTTCGTGGACATTTTCTAGAGCCTTTCGTGTGCCGTGAGCCGTGCTAGGTGGTTACTTATCTCACTAAACCCTCATGACCCCGAAAGACAGACCTTATCCTCCCCACTTTACTGATAAAAAAACACCACACCTGATTTCAGAGCGGCTAGGTGACTCGTGAGTTCTCGTGACTGGGAACGTAGGGTGATGAGAGGTTCAGAAACATGCAGATTAATAGTGATTTGGAAGGCTTTCTTTTAAGCTCCTTTTTAGTTACCGACATTGAGCCAGTCCTGTTTGTCTTTCACTTGTTCTGCTGATCAAATCTACAACTGAGAAAACGGAAGAGGCCCTGAGCCAGCACCCTTCCCAGGGGCCCTCCCGGGCCTCGGACGTCTTTGGGGGTCACAGGTGGCCGCTGTGGCCGTGGCTGACCCCGCGTGCTCCGGAGACGGCCGCAGGCTCCCCCTGCCTTCTCTTCTCTTCCCCAGTAGACGTGGTTCACGTGGGGCTGCCAGCCGTGGACCCCCAAACCCGTCGACAATGAGCCGCCATCGGGGTCTCCCATCCCCTTGGCCACAGCACTTGGCCCAAGGGGGTGTGTGTGCAGGAAGCCCGTGTTGCCCACTTAGTCCTGGCCCTCCCCAGGGTACAAACCTGCACAGCCACAGCCTGGGGGACAGTGATGGAGTCGGGGTCCAAATTCCAGCTCCACCAATGAATAGCTGTGTGGCCTCAGGAAAGCCACTTAACTTCTCTGGCCTTAATGTCATTTGCAATGGAGATAATAATGGTATTTAATCTGTAGCCTTTTTAAATCGGGATTAAGTAAATTAACATTTGTGACCCACTTAGAACAGTGACCAGCTAGATAAACATTTGATTAAAAAAGAAAATGCCATGCAGTTCTAAAGCATATGACTCAAGTGAGCCCAGCTTCCTTTGCTGAGATTGATTTTCAGACGTGGAGGAAAGATGCTCCTTTATCCACTGGGATTCCTAAATTGGGGCGTCTAGTGGCCAGGATCCTCACCACATGACAAAGGCATCTCTGCTGAAAGAGAATGAGGCCAACATGCAAAGATGCGCAGAGATAAGCAGAAACAAGAGCTGAAGAGAGAGTCCTGGCAGGGTTGAATGGCCATTTTCTGAAGTGCCTAAAGTTCTTCCTTCCATTCTGTAGCTACCGAGGTATCTTTTGCAGCTACCTGAGCAAATTAATCTCCTTTCTTTATTTTCCCTTAAATTAGGTGGGTTAGTTTTCTGTCCCTTGCAAATGAAACCATCTTGGCTGACCTAGGGCCTAGACCGGGAGTTGTAAATTTAAATACCAACAGCAGCCAGGTAGGTCAAGTACAAAAATAAAATATAAAAGCACTGTTGAGGCGATGAGCAGATAGAGAAATCTCTCTCGGCTCTAAGACAAACAGGAGTGCAAGTGCAAGGTCAGTCCCACTGGCCTCCAGGTGCGGGTTTCACAGGAAGTATTGGAGAATGGTGAACTGTCAGGCACACACTCTGTTTAAACAGTTCAGTCCATTTTGGGATGAGAGCCCAGTTTAGCGTTGTCTTCTGGTTTTTTATTTCCAAAAGAAGCCATAAATCAGTGACTCTCCCAGTTTTTTAAACGTTGGCTCAAAATTTTCTATGAGAGTGCACAGGCTGAAGGAAACACCTGCAGATGCAGACTTGTCGTGCTCCCAGATTGCCCCTTATCTCCAAAGGCCACCAGTCCCAGGGCTTCCGCATGGGGGATCAGCCCGGAGTCTAAACAGAATCAGAGGCTTGGGACTCTTCGTCTGAGATTCACCCTCCAACAGGGGGTCTCCTTGCTGAGCAGCCTCTGGTCCGGCCCTCCCACCATGCCAGGCTGGTCCTCTGGGTGAAGGGCTCTCCCGTCATCTGGTGGACAGTTCCCTCTTCCTAAGTGCCTCACTCTCTTTGGCTTCCTCATTCTCAGGAAGTATTTTTTTTTCCCTGTGTGTGGAGGAAGGGAGGGGCGGCATTGTGGTGCTGATTCTAGAAACCTACCAGCCAGAAGTAAACCCACGGCGGTTTGATGCTCCAGTTTTGCTTGAGTTTTTATAGCCATGTAGTTAGAACTTGGGCATCCAGTCTCCGCAGCAGGACCATGGATGGCCAATCGGGCAAGCCACAGAGGAGGGTGGTCTTCAGAAGTCCCAGACGGCTGTCCCAGACCCTACCCCACTGTCCTGCTGAATCTTCAGCCTGCTCTATGGAAGCATCGCTGCTTAAAACAGGACTGAGGAAGGGGAAGCATCTACTGTAATGTGGGAACAACAGGCAGGGATTTGGGACTCTCTGGAAAGGCTCTTTTTCTGCATTCTTTTTTTGGAAGTTAGAAGGAGAAGTCCCTCTCCACACCCGAGCACTTGTTGGAGCAGAAGGAAACAGCCAAGAGGGAATTCACTGAGAAACACTCTAAGGGCTTTGGAGGCTGACTCTACATGAAAAGAGGACCTCAGACAATTTTCAAATTACAGTGAGATGGGGAGATGAAACAAAGTGGAAGAGCAGTGAATTCTCCTGCCACCCCACTTTCCAGTTGGAGAACAAGAGGGAACCCAGAAAAGGGATCTCTTGGATGCAATCTCCAGGGTCTCCCTCGAGGACCCAGCAGTGACTCTGTCCATGCCATACCCGTTTCAACTGCATTCACCTGGTGACTGGAGGAAATGGCCCAGGACCTGAAATAGGTCCATTTCTCTTGAGTGATCTCACCAAGAGTATTCTCACCTCATTTACCCAGCTAAAGAGTTTCTGGGATTTCAAAGGGGATTCGCAAATGGCCCCAGAAGGCAGGACTTAGGCTGCATCTGGAACCCTCTAAAATTTTGCCCTAACTTAGAATCAACAAGAACATTGGCACCTGGGCAAGAGGCTGTTTCACTGCCCCCTTCTCTCATCTTGATCTGTCGCACTCATACAAAGCCTGGCATAAATCAGTGTTCAAAGAAAGCTATTGATTTGAATTGGGACAAGATACACAGAAAATGAAGTCATTCATTCCTCTCTTCCTTCAGTAAGTTCTTACGTGGGCTAGGACTGTGCTACATCAGAGTGAGCCTAGGCTCCCCACTGTGTATTCCCCGAGAGTAACACTCCTGGAGTGGCAGCCCTGTTAACCGAGCAAGAGCAGGAGAACTACATTCTGGGCAAACCCTAGATCAGTGAAAACACAAACTCTTGCTGTGGAGCCCACAACTCCGCATGGGAGCACACGAGGGCAGTTAAACCTCCTGCCATGATGTTAGAGGGTGTCAGAGTGTAGTAGATGAGCCCACGACCATCTTGGCTCTTAATTCCTTGGTATCACAAGTCCAGTGACGTTTTGAATCATGGCTGTTCTCTCTCAGGACCTCAGTCTGGGGCTGCTTCCCCTTTGAACTTCACCGTCTCATTCTCTAACTACACCTCTGCCCTGATGGCTTTCTCCGCTCTTTGAGCCGATACCAACTCCCATCCCCCAGACCCTTTCTTTCTGCCCTGTCTATAACTCTCCCTTCCTCCCACAGCTCCACCCACTGTAGGAGTGAGGGCAGCTGGGTAACGGGAGCTAAGATCTCCAGCAGGCTCAATTCTTGTACCCCACATCTTACCTCTACACCCCAGAAAATCACACACACACACACACAGATTCCTTGTTTCCAACCTCAGCTGAATGCTCAGATTCCTTAAACTGTCTGGTGGACACTTGGAAAGAATGACCAGGTATAAAAATTAGAAGAATGAACGGTGAAGTGATAGGAGTGGATGAGCTCAACCAGATGCGGGAGAGAGGAGGAAAGACAAAAGCATGTCAGCAATCGTAAATGTTATAGGAGAGTCAAGTAAGATGAAAATTGAGGAAAAGCTGTTGGAATTAACTGTTGGCCACTGATGAGCTTTCAGAGAGTTGTTTCTGCAGAGAGTGAGTGCAGAAACCAGACTGGCAGGCTGAGGAGTGAGCGTGAGACAAGGAAGTAGACACATGAAAAGAGACTTCTCTAAAGGCGTTTGGCTGGGAAAGGGAGGAGAGTCTTCAACAGTTTAAAAGCAAGTGAGGTTGGGTATTAGACGGACCTGGAATTGAGTCTCATTCTACCACTCAGCAACTTTGTGAGCCTGGAACCGTCACTGAACTCCAGGAAACCTCAGTCTCCTCATCTGAAAATGGAGAGGACAGCACCCACTACACCAAGGGGGTGTGAGCATTTACCAAGGTCAGCAGATAGAGCAGCACACACTGGGCACCCCATAAACACCCAAACCCTCCCCCTCCTCCTATTTGTAAGCTCATGGGAAGAAGATGGTGGAGGAGGAAAAAGGAAAGGTTCTAGAGATTGTGGTAACTGACGGGGTAGGTCTCGAAGGAGCTGGGACGTGATGAGCTCAGCCTCTGAAAGAAGAAGCTGCCCTTCTTCTGAGACAGGAAGAAACAAAAGGATAGAGGAAGATGCAGGTTGGATTTCGAGGTGAAGTGGGCAGAAGTTGTGGAAGTCCACAGCAGAAGCTGTCGGTTCTCTGGGCTTCCTTT
Source organism: Myrmecophaga tridactyla (assembly GCA_004026745.1). Lineage (NCBI taxonomy): Eukaryota > Metazoa > Chordata > Mammalia > Pilosa > Myrmecophagidae > Myrmecophaga > Myrmecophaga tridactyla. The sequence goes on along the minus strand of PVIY010059288.1, from coordinate 2,510 downwards.
TCCACATGACCAATCAGATATCTGAAGAACGTTGTCCTGTCCATGGATCTCCTTTTTTAAAGACTGAACATCAGTGATTTATCCTGGAACTAAGGAAATAAGCCTAGCACTTGAGGAACTAAGCTTATGGTATCAGGAACTAAGTCTTCCACTTCAAATATGTCCTAACATGTGACATGCCCAGGGGCTACTACGACCCTCTTGGATATGTGCCACTCTGCGCATGGGGTCAAAGGTGTCCTGGTGTCCAGCTGCCATGTCAGCGGAGCTTGCAGCCAACCAAGACCCTAAGTCAGCCTCACATGCACTTCCAGGATGGAGTTCCCTTTTCATCTGTTAGTGCTTCTTCTATCCACTAAGTACAAAGCTCTACTGTTATTCCCTTTAAATTGTGTCTTCACTTTGACCACCCCTCTGCCTTGTGGATGCAGTTCCCCTGACCGCAGGGAAGAAGTTACACTGCAGGCCCGTCAGGTGACTCAGCCCCACTGACACAAAGAGGCTTTGTTAGTCGGATCCAAGCGTCTCTGATTTCCCAGGGAAGACAACCGGGACTGTGCAAAGATGCTCATGATTGTTCTTAAGTCCCATGAGGACGTGCAGGTAATTGGGTGCTAGCCTGAGCTAAGGCTGTGTCAGGCTTCTCTGGAGTAGTGGGTCCCCTCCTGAAGAACTGAGACACCACCGTCAGAAACGGCTCTGAGTTACATCTGCTTTCAAGTCCAAAACCATTCTTGGGAAATGAAACTAACTGGTAAAGAAAGGGAAATGTAAATAAATACACTTTCTCCTGGTAGCAAATAGAGGCAAAATTTCCAGCTGGCAACTGCTGGTGTTCAAAAACCTATGAATGAATGCAGAGTGAATAGATGAATGAAGTATGGACGTGGATGGCTTTTGAACCCCTGTCTCTGTGCACTGATCCAGCGTCGGGTGGCTGGCCCTGACAGACTTGCTGTCCAGGTGGGAGGTGGGTGACCCCGGGGTGGGGGCGGGGCTGCTGGGACACAGATCACGGGGCCGGTGGTCAGAAGCTGCCCTCAGCAAAGGCTCAGATTCTGGGTCCTCTGGTGTTCTCCCAGACCTTCCGGGATCTCGCTTTACTCTCCTGTGGCCTTTTCTTCCTGCCCCTGTCCCCCTTTCATCATTTCTCCTAAGAAGAGTTCATGGGAAGATGAGTTCAAAACAAAGCAGCCGTTCTGAAAAGCCAGCATTTCCCTCCTGCATTCCCAAGAAAGATCTGATATGAAACCAGTTCTTGGGAAGCTTTACGTGGTTCACACAGCATTGCCTCCATCACCCAGAATGCAAGAGAGAGGGGCAGCTGGGAAGAAACGGATGTGGTTGCTCTCCCTTGGAGGGGGTAAACAAAGGGAGTGGCTCAGTTAAGGGGGAGAGGTGACAGGAACAAGGGTGCCTCCACTTGGGACAGCGCCGCTGCTGTCCACCCACGATGATGCCCAACCCCAGAGAGCTGCCTCATGCCCTCACCATCCCCTCCAGGAGACTTAGACTCAGGCTCTTTAAAGACACAAAATTATAAACGCAGGAAGCAGGGCACCCAGTTTCTGCTCCTGATTATTTTTCGTTTGTGTTTTGGTAATGGGTGTGAAATAAACAGCCTTTTGAAACAATTCCTGTCTTTCCGTATTTGATTGTAAATGTCTTAAGGGCAGGGACAGTATCTTTTTCTTCTCTGTGATCTCCGGTGGTGCTGAGAAGAGGACTGAATGCAGAGTAAACTTACTGATAATAAGCGGGCCTTGCCATGCTGGGGGGCGATGGTGAATCCGCTCACCCAGCCTCCCCCTTCTCTGTCTAAAGTCACATTGCTCATTCAGATCCCTGCACCCCTGCAACCCCCCTGTTGCACCTACCCCTGAGGTACCCCCTGCAGCACCCCTCACCCCTGCAGCACTCCTGCGGACCCCCATCTGTGGGCCCCTGCTGTCGGGTACCGAGCCCAGCCCACAGGCTCCTCCTTTCACTGCCTCCACTCCCCCACTCCCCGCGCCCTGTGCAGTGCCAGGAAGCAAGGCCAGCCCAGCAGGGACCCACCCGCCGCCCCAGAGAAGGCCCTCCTGCCCTGGGGCTCGGGACCAGGCTCTCCCTGGGGCGACTGCGGCAATGAGCCGCCCATGCCTGGTGAACACATAAGCTGCAGTCTCAGGCCATGATCGCCGGTGGCCGGGGGGATCTCTGTCGGGACAGAAGTCAGGCAGACTGCAGTCTCCGCCCGCCCTGGCAGGGGTGGGGTGGGGTTTCCTCGGGCGGCACCCCAGGGAGCGGGCAGCCTTCCCTGCAGTCTCACCTGCCCCCACAGGCTGTCTGACCTTCCCTGAGCCCCAGGGGCTTTCTCCAGGCTGCAATCAGGGAGCCCTTTTCCCTGAGCAGTGAAAGCGTTCTCTAGCTCTCCAGTTCCTCGGTGCACTGCCACCAAGGGACCACGACGACAGCAACACGGTGTCTGAACCTTAAAACACCCTTAAGGCACAGTGGCTGACCCCAGT
>PVIY010059287.1:0-12206 GCA_004026745.1 Myrmecophaga tridactyla | reverse complement strand
GAGAGAGAGAGAGAGAGAGAGAGAGAGAGAGATCATGACGTTGGTTGGTTTCAACCAAAATTGTAATAGTGGTAACATTTAACTTTTGAAACTTCAGTTTCTTCTTTCTATAACTTTTAATCCCCCAAAATAGCAGATGAAATAGCAGGCAGCCAGATTTCGGGGAGTAGTTGTTGTTTGTTTTATACGGTGATCCTCTTGTCAAATTCTGCTCTGTCAAGAGTAGCTCTGAAGAGGGGCACCAGCTAACACAGAAGATATTTCAAAGCTAGAAGTCTGAGCTGGAGGTAGTAGGTAGACAACTGTCATAAATAGGGAGTGTCCTAGGCAATAAGGGGAGAAAGGCATCCCTTGTTACAAGCCATTTATCCTCTATATAATCTAACTGTTATGGTTCTTCCCCAGCAGTGTTTGCATAGGATGCCTCACATCTTCTTGTGAAATAAATGACATTTGCAAAAGTGAAACAATTTGGAGAATTTTTAAAATGTTAGAAAATTTTAAATATGAGCAAAGGGACTTTCCTTCCTCCTGAAAGCATAACCAAGACATAGTTACTCTCTCAGCTGAGTCTCATAACTGAACTTCCCTGTCTTCCCCTGCCTATTTCCACACTGGAATACATTCATCCATGGCATTTGAGTGTAGTTTTGTGATCATCATGCCAGGCTTGGGATCAGAAAACCTGGTTTCATATCCTATCTCCATCATTCATAAGCTTCCAGATGCCTGGCAAGCCGCTCACATTTTTGTCCTATTGCCTCCCAAGAATTTATAAGAATTAAAAAAGAAAGTGAGTGTAGAACAATTTCTTCAGGCAGGATATGGAGGATTTTTTTTTAACTGAACCACTTTATAGATTATCTGAAGTACCGAAGGAAGTGGAATAGTACAAAAACATTTCTAAATCATAAATGAATATATTTTTTCAACAATGAGACACTTGTTGAATCTTTACAATGAAAAAAGATGTATAGAGAATTTTCTTGAGCAGGCAAACCACCTACATTTTAATGTACACATTATAGAATCAAGCCCATCTCATCAGCTTATAGAAGAAATGAAACCAAAATATATCAAATTTACGTGAGTAGTATAGATGCATGAATACATAGGATTAGAATGTTCAAACATATCAACCTTGATTTCATCCAACATTGGGCTGGTTTGAACCAAAATTCCAGTAAGTAAACCCAGAATTGGATTGACTGATGACTGACTGATCTACAATCCTTCAAGTTTCTTACCTCATACAGTTGCCTCCTCAGATCTGATGGTCAAGATTGTTCAGAGAAAAATCTTACCTAACTAAAGTATTAAATGGAATTGCTCAGTATTTCTTTTTATCTAGTAAGTGTGAGCAGCTTAGAGGTATGAAATCAGACCTTCCAAATCTAGGGCTTTTCATTACGAAGCAGAGGAGAGGAGCAAATCAAAACTAAGTAGAGAGAACACAGAAAAGAAGGAATACACAGGCAAGGAGTACTTATGTATTCAAAGCATGAAATGCTGCACTGACTTGGACCTAAATCACATGTCGTTGGCATGTAGATATGGGCCAGTCCCTAACCAGCCTGAGACCCTTTAAGACAGGCAAATTATTGAGGATCAAGAGACTAACCAGCCTGAGTTCCTAAGTTCCAACTAAAGATGCTGCGAAGGAAGGTGACATGGCTTACATCATGTTGGCTGCTAAGAACAAAGAGACCAGGGACATAAGTAGGAGAGAGTGCATCATGGTGGTAGACCAGTCCTCCCATATGGAGGGAGACTTGAACTAAAAACATCAGTCTCCAGGGCCTTTGTCCCTGGACTGCAATTATGCAAATTGACCCAAAGGTGACATGCTTCTTTGCCTTATTATTGTTTTAATTCAGAAAAGGAGGAACTGTTAAATTTACAGAGAATTTCAGTAATTAAACTTTCCCAAAATAAATTAGGTTGTTGATTCCTGCAATAAGTTAAATTATTTTTAAATTTCTCTTTTATTTTGTTTATGACATTTTTCTGGAAGTTTTTCCCCTTTATTGTAAAGCCAATCCTTATTATCCTTCTCTTAAATGATTAAGGAAAAATCTACACTTCCTTAGGAAGTATTGTCTTCTAAAATATTACATTTCAGGCCCCATTCCATCATTTGAGAGCTCAATTGGTGTATAATCGATGTTGTCTTTTATATAACTTGTAAGAGTTTTCAGCATTGCAATGCATTAGAAATACAGAGTAAAAGAATGAAAAATAATAACAAATGGAAAACATAGAGTCACTCCAAGAACAACAAAATCCCCTTTCCTCCTCCTCCTTAGTATTCTCACAGCTCTCCCCTTCTCCTCTGGAAGGGGATGGGGATATCCCCAGAAGGCAGGATTTTCTGAGCTGACTCTCCCTCTCCATGATATTCTGGCTCTTAATCATGTGATTCACATTCACTTTTCTCAGGATGGGTAGGAATGAGGGTTAAAGCAGGGAGAAAGAGCAAGAAGGTGCTAAGATGTGTTTTGATGGTGGCTGCTAACCTGGCTGTCTTGTGGCTTCATCTGGGGGATGCTAAAGATACAGGATGAAAAAATGAGGAAGGAATGGGTCCATTCACTATGTCCTGTGGTGCTTGTGACGTGCTTCTCAAGATTATGCCTGTTGGACACCAGAGCGCCCTCCAGGCTGTGTCCCCCATGTTGCCAAGAAAGGCCTATGGGTGAGAAGCTGGCAGATGTGAGCTCCCTCCAGGCTCAGGTGCAGGAAACAGTTGGTGCCCAAACAAAATGTTCACTGAGACCGTGATGGAAAAGAAATATCGCAAGAATCTGCAGTGGTGCCCAAGTGGTATCTGATGATGTGCTCTGTAAGATTTTAGAGCACTTCAATTACCTTTTAAAAGTAATTTAGGAATTGACAATATAATGAGTGTGATGTAATCTTCATACATGTAAATATTTCTTGTCAAATCAGCAAAAAAAAAAAACAAACAAAAAACCAGTAGATCTATAGGAATAGCTAAATAGATGGATGTTAGATAGATACTTAGGTTTTCCCCAATGTATTCATATGAATCACTTTAATTGGAATTTTTAAAATTCCCAAAGATTAGTCATTATTTCTGTTCAAAATGTATCTTTCCTTCACATGGTAGGCTCTAAATACTTTTACATTATTTCCTCATTTGCAATTTATAGTTACTGGCATTTAATCACTCACATATATCAATTTTAACATTTTAATAATTTTTACCTGAAATTTCTGTTACTCAATAAATATATTTTAAAAGAACAAAATAATTATTCTTCTTATAACCTCAAATCAGAAGTCTGTATTTATGTGTTTATTGAAATTTTCCAGAACAACTTTCCAAATTGCAGTTATATGTCTTTTCATAACGTTTTCAGTAAGGTTTTTTTTTTTTACACCTGATTGGTTTTCTGCATCATTCTTTGAGTCTACAAAATGAATATTTCAGAATGCTCAGTATGATGCTGTAGCCATATTGCAAGGCTTGAACAACTTTATAATGGAAAGCCCATTCCTCTAGGATCTTTAGAGAGACACACAAGTTGGCATGTGCATTTAAATATTCCGCCCATTCAAGAGATCTAAAAGGAAAATATAGTGGTTTTCAGAATACCAAATGAAGCAGTAACTTCCGATACCGGAGAGGCAGATCTTTCTCTCATTGGGAGAATGAACTGCTCAATTCGTAAACTTTGTGTACTTTTAATATTTTAAAAGAATGCTTATAACATTTTTCCTCACCGTTCCAAACAGCAGGGTTATCACACACTTGTCTTCCAATTTTATTTACTAACTCCGTTTCCCCCTTATTGAGCAGCACTGAGGGCCTAGTGATTTTTGACATTAGCTAAGGAGCAGTTGAGTTTGGGATACATTTAAAATGAGCTTAGCTGAATATGTATCAAAGGTTTCAGTCACTTCCATGGGTATTTAAACTATTGTTAGCCATACTGGTTTAGGAAGGGCTTCTGGTATACCACTGCTTACAATTTAGTGTTTTTCTGACCTAGTGGAAGTGTGTTCAGAAGTAGGATCACTATGAGAATGTGGACATTGTGGTGATGAAGATAAAAGATGGAATACAGTATACAGAGGCAAGGCTGTGGATAATTTTCCCAATTTTCAGACTGAAAAAAATGTAAGTAGAGATGGTCTGTGGGTAAATTGTCATTTTTTTTCTGTAAATTTTACAAAAATATATGGCATAAGACATTGCTTAACCTATAACAAAGTCTTGGAAGAGGGCTTTTGTCTATGAGGAGGCATGAGACTTCTTCATTCACTTCCTTAGCTTCTTTTGCTTTATGGAAACACTACACTGTTTTTCAGATTCTTTTAGTTTTCTAGGTATTCTGTCCAATATACACACCCACCAGCTCCCCAAGGACAAAGGAGATATTGAACAAGCAGGGATCCTTCCCCTTTACAGCTGAAGATAGATATAGGCACACTGAAACTAAAGATGGAGGTTAACAACAAGTAAGAAAAATTTTGTTTTTTTTAACTCTTAAGTGATATTAAGGAAAGATTATATACAAAATTTCAACTGTTTCTTCTGATTTTTGTACTCATCTGATGACTCAAATAGTGTATTTGCATGATTAATTATTCAGTAAGTGAAGAATTCATGTGGGTTAACATGAGGGAGAATGTATCTAAATTAAAATTGAAAAAAGCAAATGACTCATTCAACTTCATTTACCTAATAGAAGGAAACTCCCAAGACAAAATGCAGTGCAGTTGCCATTCCAACAAAATGTTCCTTTCACTTGGTTATCTTTTTTTACTTTCTTTCTTTATTCTTTTTCTTGGCATTAAAAAAATTTTATTGTACAATATAACATATATACAATGCAAAGAAATAAAAAAGCAATGGTTTTCAAAGCATACTTCAACAAGTAGTTACAGGATAGATCCCAGAGTTTGTCATGAGCTACCATACGATCGTCTCAGATTTTTTTCCTTCTTGCTGCTCCAAAATATAGGAGGCTAGAAGCTTAAATATTTTTTTATCATCACAATCGACCTTTTTGCCTTCTTTTTTTTGTGAAAAATAACATAAGTACAAAAAACGCAATATATTTCAAAGCACGACACTACAATTAGTTGTAGAACATATTTCAGAGTTTGACATGGGTTACAATACCACAATTTTAGGTTTTTCTTCTAGCTGCTCTAAGATCCTGGAGATTAAAAGAGATATCAATTTAATGATTCAGCATTCATATTCATTTGCTAAATCCTATCTTCATTGTAGAACTCCACCATCACCTTTGATCTTTCCATCCCCCTCTTTAGGGGTGTTTGGGCTATGGCCACTCTAAATTTTTCATTTTGGAAGGGTCTGTCACTAATATGGGGTAGGGAGATGGAACTATCTGACGTTCTGGAGAGGCTGGGCCCTCTAGGTTCAGGACTTCTCTTCTTCCACTGTTGGTGGGAATATGAAATAATACAGTACTCTGGAAGACAGTTTGATGGTTCCTTAGGAAGCTAAGTACAGAATTGCCATAAGAGCCAACAATCCCATTACTAGGTATACATTCTCAGGAACTGAAGGTAAGGACACAAGCAGACATTTTTACACTGATGTTTATAGCAGCACTATTTATGATTGCAAAATATGGTAACAGCCCATATGTCCATCAACGAGGAGTGGCTAAGCTAGCTGTTTTATATACTTATGATGGAATACTATGCGGCTGTAAAATAGAATAAAGTCATGAAGCATGTAACAATGTGGATGAAACCTGGGGACATTATGCTGAGTGAAATTAGTCAGAAACAAAAGGACAAATACTGTATAGTCTCACTAATATGAACTAATATTAATGAGTGAACTTTGAGTTTGAAGTTAAGAACACATATTATCAGGAAATAGAAAGAGGGTCAAGATTAGGCATTTAGTGCTGAAGGAATATAAATTGTACAACAAGACAGATTGTAAAAATTCAGAAATAGGTAGCACTATCCTACCTCAACGTAGCACAAGAATATAAGCACACTGAATGACACTGAATAGAGCATGGTTGAGGGAGAAGGGCTGGGGGCACGTAAGAAACCTGCATGAAAAATAGAGGATACAGACTGTGACAGTATAACTTAAAATACCTATGGTGAACAGTGATGGTGATTAAATTTACAAATAAAAAAGTTTTTCCATAAGAGAGAACAAATGAATGTCAATATTGCAAGGGGTTGCAAATGGATGGTATACAGCAAAAGGTACAATCAATGCAAGCTAGAGTCTGTGGTCAACAGTAACATTGTAATATGCTTCCACTGAATGTAACAATAGCATTATGTCAAAACTAAGTGTCCACAAGTGGGGGGCATGGGGGAGGGTTATGGATTCAATGCAGAAGAAAAGAAAATACCTTCATATAGATTATGGTAGCAAAGACATTTTTCCTTACTTAGGTTGGATGTATAAGTGAATAAAATTGTTTAAAAAAGAACAGAGAGAAACACGTTCTAGAAAAAATGTGGAAAAGAGATGTACGTATTAACTGTTGGTAGGGAAGCTGAGAGGTGCAGCACCCTCCTCCCCAGAGGGCAGTGTGGTGGATCCGCAGGAGGCTAGGGATGGGGCTGCTATGTGATCCTCAACTCTGTTGTTCAGTATATACCTGGAGGAACTGACCCTGGGGACACAGGTGGACATTTGCACACTGATGTTTATGGCGGCAGTGTTCACAATACGTAATGGATCTAGGTGGCCTAAGTGTTCAGTGACTGAGAAATAGGAGAGGGAACTGTGGTGTACACATGAAATGGACTCCTGAGCTGCTGCAAGAAGGAATAAAGTTGTGAAGTATGCACATTCACAGCTTAAGGAACTTGTGAATCTTCCTTAAGATTCATTCTTAAGGTGAATGAATCTTAAGGAAAAGATGTTGAATAAAATGTGAGGAATAAAAGACAAATATTATCATGCCTCACTCATATGGACTAACTGTAATATACTAACTCAAAGAATTGAAGTTGAGAGCACAGGTTATCAGATTGAGGCATATTATAAAGAGTCCTAGATTGTAAGCTCTTACAGCAGACATGTGTATTCAGGAATTGTAACTGATATTTCTAAATTCTGAGATAGTGAGTTATTTGTATATAGCCTGGTTGTTCCCTGAAACTTCAGATATTTATTTGACACTAGAGACTCAGATTTAGAGCACTGAAGCTATGAAAGTCAGCACCACCCCATTCAGCAGCTATTACAACAGCTGAAAAAGTGGTAGAGATATGAATGAAGCTGATTTGGACAGGAATAAGGTATATCAGAATACTGGATAAAGGATGATATGAGCCATATTTTCAAACTTCAACCTTTGTGTGAGATCAAAGGTAGAGATGTACATTTGGTGCAAAATTTATATTTTGGGTAACACAATCAAAATTACACGGAATCTTGAATAGGGCTTGAGATCTTGTTGGTTTGTACAGGTTATTATGATGCCCAGAAACATCCCAGAGTCATTTGGGGAGAGAATAAAAATTTGCAAAGTCCCCTTAGAAGAATAAGGAGAAAAAAGAAAATATTAAACTCTCCATCTGGGGAATTCCTGATATTCTCACAAGAAGTGGGGACAACCAATTCAATAGGCTGAGCTCTCATTCTTGAGACTTGCTGTTAGGAAACTTTTTCCTGCAAAGGAGAGGGTAAGTTTACCAATAATTATGCCCAAGTGTCAACCCTGGAGGCTCTTTTTTGCTGCCCAGAGGTGGCCTCTCTCTCTAAACCAACTTGGCAGGTAGACTCACTGCCCTCTCCCCCTATGTGGGACATGATTCCCAGGGATGTCAATCTCCCTGGCAATGTGGGACCTGACTCCCAGTGATGAGCCAGCACCCAGCACCATGGGATTAAGAAAGCCTTCTTGACCAAAAGGGAAAGAGAAAAATGGACTAAATTATGTCTCAGTGGCTAAAGGATTTCAGAGTCAAGAGGTTATCCTGGAGGTTATTCTTAAATCCATAAAAATGCACTAACTCTATTCAATTCTATGAAAGATAAGAGGTGAGGAAGCTGCAGCAGAAAAGTTTGAAGCTAGCAATAATTAGCTCATGAATTTGAAGGAAAAAAGCCATCTCCATAACAACCAAGTGCAAAGTGAAGCAGCCAGGTCTGATGTGGAAACTGCAATAAGTTAATCAGAAGATTTAACTAAGATAATTCATGAAGGTAAATGTTTCCATTCGCTAAAGCTGCTGGATAGCAATATACCAGAAAGGTCTTTTACAATGGGAATTTGTTAGTTTACATATTTACAGTTCTAAGGCCATGAAAATGTCTCAATTAAGGCATCAATAGGGCTATACCTTCTCAGAAGAAAAGCTGATGGCGTCCAGAGTTCCTCTGACAGATAGGAAGTCATATACCCAGTGTCTGCTGGTTCTTCTCTCCTGGGTTTCATTGCTTTCAGTTCTTGACTTCATTGGCTCTGTCAGCTCCTCTGGGGGCTTTCCTCTAAACTTCCCATGGGTGTTTCTCTTTCAGCTCTTTTGGCATTTTCTGCCTTTTTATCCCCTCATAAAAGACTCCAGGAGAGGATTGACTGACCTTGAATTGGGTAGGTCACATCTGGATTGAAACAACCTAGGCAAATGGTCACACCCACAATAAGTCTGCCCCCAGGAATGGATTAAAAGAGTAAGGCCTCTTCTGGGGTACATAACACTTCAAACCTGCAGCTTCAAACCTGCACAGTAGCTACACTGAACAATAGATTTTTAATGTATATGAAAAGCCTTATATTGGAAGAAGATGAGCCTTTATAATTGTCATAGCTAGAGAAAAATCAATGCATGGTTTCAAAGCTTCAAAGATAGGCTGACTCTTTTGTTATAAGCTGATGTAGCTGGTGACATTAAGTTGAAGCCAATGCTCATTTACCATTCAAAAATTCCTAGGCCCCTTAAGAATTATGCTTAAGGTTCTCTGCCTATGCTCTATAAATAGAACAACAAAGTCTGGATGAGAATACATCTGTTTACAGTATGGTTTACTGGGTGTTTTAAGGCCATGGTTGAGACTACTTCTCAGGAAAAAAATGTTCCCTTTCAAAGTGTTACTGCTCATTGACAATGCACCTGCTCACTCAAGAGCTCTGATGGAGATGTTCAACAAAATCCCTGCTCTTCTCATGCCTGCTAACACAACATCCATTTGGCAGCTCATGGAGTGAGAAGTAATTTTGAATTTCCAGCAATAGTACTTAAGAAATACATTTCATGAGGCTCTAGCGCTCATTAATAGTGATTCCTCTCATGGAACCGTGTAAAATAAATTGAAAATCTTTGGAAAGGACTTACCATTCTAGATGCCATTAGAAATTTTCATGATGTATGGGAGGAGGTCAAAATATCAACATTAATTGGAGTTTGGAAGAAGTTGCTGCCAACACTCATACCTGAATTTGAGGGTTTAAGACTTCAGTGAAAAGAGTCACTACAGAAATGGTGGCTGTAGGAAGAGAACTAGTATTAAAAGTGGAACTTGAAGATGTGACTGAATTGCTGCAATCTCATGATGAAATTTGAATGTATGAGGACTTGTTTCTTATGGATGAGCAAATGAAATATTTTATAGAAATTGACTCTATTCCTGATAAAGATGCTGTGAACATTTTTGAAGTTACAAGAAAGCATTTATGATATTGCATAAACTTGGTTGCTAAAGCAGTAGCAGGGCTTGAAAGGATTAACACAATTTTGAAAGAAGTTCTAGTGGGGGTAAATACTATTAAACAGCAATAGATGCTACAGAGAAATCTTTCATGGAAAGAATAGTTGATCAATGTGGTAAACTTCATTATTGACTTATTTTAAGAAATTATCACAGTTACCCCAACTTTCAGCAACCACCACCCTGATCAATCAGCAGCCATCAAAATCAAGGCCAGCCCCTCCATCAGTAAAATGATTATGAATTACCAAAGGCTCAGATGATGGTTAGAATTTTTAAACAATAAAGTGTTTTTAACTGAGGTATGCACATTGTTTTTTATGATGTAAGGCTACTGCATTCTTAATAGACTATACTGTAGTGTAAATACACCTTTTATATACATAGGAAATCAAAAAGTTCATGTAACTCACTTTATTATGATGTTTGCTTTATTGCATTGGTCTGGAACTGAACTCTGAGTTATGCCTTTAATTATGATATGAAATTGAAAGATTGGGAGGCAACTAAAGCACATATACAGAATAAAGATTTCAGAAACAGGTATATTTTATATATATGCATATTATATATTAACATAATTAATTCATTTGTTACCTATGTGAAGCCATGACTTGAGGTGAGTGAGATAGAGAGGCAAATAGCCAGAGGTCTCTCTCCTCACGGAGTTTACACTCCATCAGGGAGGCAGACAATAAATAAAACCAGAATAAATAATTTAATTATATAATATGTCAAACTGCAAAAAATTTTACAGAAAATCATAAAAATCAGAGTAGAATGTGGGGAGAGAGATTACTGAGGGTGAGATAAGGCTTTTTAAAATACCATTTATGTATACACTGTTTTGAGAAGAACACATTTGAGTGAAGACTTAAAACAGATAAGGAATTATCCCTGCACATAGCTTGGAGAACAGAATCCTAAGCAGAAGAAGTCAGCACTGAGGCAGAAGTGCTGCCTGTTCGGAGAGATAAGGAGCGCCATGTGGCTGAAGTAGAGTGAGCAAAAGGGAGAGTAGTGGGAGCAGAGAATACGAGAAACTGGGAGGGGAACCCATTAGATGTGTCCTTGAGCCTCACCATAAGGAATTAAGGTTTCATCCCGGTGAAATGCTAAGCATCAATATTTTTGCATAAACATTAGGATAAAAAATAAATACACACATGAATAACAAATAGCAAACTAAAAGAAAATATCCAGCATGCATAAAAGTTTTTGTGACTCTATTAAAAAGGCAGAACTTTGATAGAAAATGGTCCAAAGACTTAAATAGGTACTTCACAAAAGAGGAATTCTATATGGCTGATTGATTAATGAAAGTTACTTCATTAGAAATGAGAAAAATATAAATTAAGATCATATTGGGTAGTATTATATACCCCAAATATTTACAAATGTTAAAAAAAAGCAGTCAATACCAAATGTTGGTAGAAAGTAGAACTGCCTTGCTGGAGGGAGCATGAGTGTCACTGCTGCTTTGAAATGCACATACTATTGGAATATAAGGTGTGCATGCTCTATGACCCAGAAATTTTAGTTAGATATATGCCCCATGGCTTGCATTTATGTGTGAGGAAGCCAAAACAGAATTATTCATAGAAAATTGTTCACAGTAAGCAAAAACTGGGAAAAATATGTATACATAAACCTTTATAAACTGGTGTATATACATTTAATGGAATAAAACACACTAAGGAAAAGGAATGAACTGAATCTTTAAAAATAGCACAAAGAATATATACAACAAAAGGAGCAAGCCCTAAACTGAGAATTTCAGTCATTCTATTTTATGAAGTTACAAATATGGAAAGCTGAAGTCTGTTATTTTGGTACACAAACATAAGTGATAGAAAGATGAGAAAGGGTGATGGTTGACAATTAGCTAACCAGACGATTTATCCAAGCCACTGAGGCAAAATTCAAAAATAGATGATGTGTGTTGATACAACTTTCACTCCCATTTCAATCTACTGTAAGGTTAACAACCCCAAGAAACCAGAAGTGCAAGTGCTCAAAGGAAATAATCCTGTGGTTAACTCCACAGGCCGTGAGCGCTTTGCTGGAACATCCCTGAGAAGGAAATATGTCACAACTGAAGGTGTTCATGTGAAAACTTTTTCTAACAGTGACATTTTTAGCTTGATGAGACTTAGAATTCTTCAGTTTCTCTTACTTAAATCAATTATCATAGACCAAACTAGTTTAAGTAGTTAAGCAAATTAATTAGCTATTTCAAGCAAAACTTTGACCCTCTTAGACTGCACATCCATAGCAATCCATCTGTTAGAAATATATTAAAAGAATCAAAATTAAGCAAGCACTAAAAAACATAGTGGGGATTAGGCAGCAGAAATAATGAAAACGAGGCAAAACCCTTGAAGCTATTCCTTTTTCCTTTTGTCTCATTTTATTTTACTTTTACTTTCATGAGATTATGTTTCTGTTCCTATACAAGACTAAATCCCTGCATTGGTTATGCATTGATTTTTCCCAACTCGTAGGACTTCAT
>PVIY010059286.1:0-12115 GCA_004026745.1 Myrmecophaga tridactyla | reverse complement strand
TAAGGCCTTCCTTGAATGTTCATTTAAAACAACCTAGGGAGGGCCATGGTGCCTCAACAGGCCAATTTCTTGCCTTCATACCGGAGATTCGGGTTCAATTCCTGGTACCAGCTGGTGCAAAACAACAACAACAACAACAAAAAAATAACCTAATAGCCCACTGTTGACAGCTAGAATTTAAGTTTTTTTTTTTTAAATGACAGGGGATAAGAGATGAATTCCATCATCCCAAATGAGAGTTTGAGGCTTGAGTGTATTTGCGGCTAACCTTTTTATATCACCTTTGGAGTAGCTATTGAAGGGATACCAGATACATTTATGTTCCAGATTCAAGGTGAATATATTGCTCTGCCAGCAGAGTAAATATCCAGCACTTTGAGTTTTATTAAAGTAAGCACACAGTAAAATAAAACATTTCTTTGTGCACCTGACTGGTGCTTTTAACTATGAAAATGGAATAAAAGGATAGAGATGAACTGTTACTATAGCTTGGGGCTTATATTCCTCTGCTTAGGAGAAAGGAAAGCTACATTGAAAAGGTTTGTCTTCATATGGAAGGAAAAATTTAGATAGATAGCTGATAAAGGTAGATGTTAGCTAGATAGATTTAACTATCTGTATATACATCCATGTGCATACAGATGTATAGAAATGCATGTATTTGGATATGTGGTGAGTCAGCAACATATTTTGTGTAAAGGAGCAAATAGTAAACATTCTAGGCTTTGTAGGTTAAAGAGACTCAATCACAAGTACTTAATTGCACCAGGTGGTATGAGAGCTTCCATAGATATTACATAAAAGAATGGCTGTGGCTGCACTCAATAAAGCTTAACGGGGCAGTGCAAGGGTAGTTCAGTGGTTGAATTCTAGCCTGCCACGTTGGGGGGGGCCTGGGTTTGATTCCCAGTCTATGCACCCCCCAAAACAAACAAACAAACAGAAATTCAATGCATGGTGCTGCAATAACAGGATACCTACATGGAAAAATAATGAAATGTGACCCCACCATACAACATACAAAAAAAGCTTAATGGACACTGAAATTTAAATTTTATGTAATTTTTATATCATGAAAAAGTATTCTTTTGATTTTTTTCAACCATTCAAAAATGTAAAATCCATGCTTTTTTTTGCAGACCATATAGAAAGGGGTAATGGGCCATAGTTTGCAAACTCTTATTAGAGACCAGTAACATTAGCCCAGTGATGATGTCTCTTTACTCCGGTTATGTAGTGTGAGCAAAATTTCATCTGCTGGGAACTCTAACAAGCTAATGATTTGAATTCCAATGGACATTAAAGAAATCCTTATAAATGGTATCCCCCCTTGTTCTCTCCAGCCCACTGTCCCACCTTTCTCCCCTCTCTCTCTCCTCTCTCTCCATCTCATTCTTGAAAGACAAGATGGGTTTAATAGAAAACATGCCCCAAATGCCTCCAACATTGACTGCTCATGCTATTAATATCAAGGTAACATAGCTGGTGACAGCTTCTTTCACTGATTGATAATTCATGCCCCTGTTAAAGGATATCTCACCCAATGAGTTATACATATTTCCCTCTGAATATGCTAATGTCAGTTTATATCAAAATAAAACTACTACTTACTTACTTCCTGACTGGGGAACTAAATAGGGAAATGAATCTTTTGGGGGGCGGGTGGGAAATCCCAAGGCCAGAAACATACCTCTGACTCTGGAAGATTAAATCCTGTCAAACTACAGCCCCATGGCCTTTTCTAGATTCTGCCAAATGCAACACTGGACATGTCATGGTGATGTGGCAGTGCTTTTGGCCCACTAGCCTCATAGACATCCAAGAGATAGTTTTCCTTTTTGAGTATATTTCAGGAAGGGGTGGCATTTTTGCAAAGCAATTGTGAGAACTCTCTCTTTAAGAGAATAGATCCATCAATCAGACAGCCCAAAGGCAGGTGGGGATAAAAGGGCCCCGTTATTTATTTATTTATTTATTTATTTATTTATTTATTTATTTATTTATTTATTTATTTATGATTGTTATTAAAGCAGTATAAAACAATATCTGAGTTCTGAAGCTCAATTTTGGGAAGCATATGATCCATGAGACTCCCGTTACAGGTAGGCCACTGCTGAGACCCTTCAAAAGACCCTCTTTATTGCCGAACAATTGCCTGACCCAGTTTCCTGGTCAGCAACATGCTTTTGTAGACAAAATATATATTTTGTATACTATAAAATATATTTTGATCATTGAGTAAGGATTCATGCCTCTGCATATAAAAATATTCCACCACGCAGACTTAACATCTCCTTGAGAAACAACAATTCTTGGTGCATGAGCCTCTAAACAATATTTAATTTGGAATTCTGACATACATCATAAAGCCAGTATATAGAGCAACAATGTGTGTTTTAATGATTTCATCAAGAACTGATGAAAAAGCTCAGCAAAGTTAGCACCTGTACTTTCATCTGGGGAGATCGAGAGGGGAACTATAAAAGGGTTTTATGGTCCCTTGGATCTAGCCCTGCCAGGTCCATTAGATGCAGAAGGAAAGAATGAAACAAAGGACAGGAAGATACTTTAAAAGGATGGATCTTAACTTTTTGGCAAATGTGCTCACTCTTAGGGTCTGTAAATCACAGAGGTCTTTCTGTATTCATCACCTTTTCGCCTATCAAAACATTTGGATATCATATGAAAAGCCTACTATAAAATATATTTTGATCATTGAGTAAGGATTCATGCCTCTGCATATAAAAATATTCCACCACGCAGACTTAACATCTCCTTGAGAAACAACAATTCTTGGTGCATGAGCCTCTAAACAATATTTAATTTGGAATTCTGATATGCATCATAAAGCCAGTATATAGAGCAACAATGTATGTTTTAATGATTTTGAAGGGAAAAGCACATTTCCACAGACAGCTCTAAGTTAAGTTTCATTCATTGCTTGCTGGAAAATATTACATCTTTAAGCAAAGTGCTTTTCAGCGTTTTTATTTGAAGCATCTGTATACTTTATTTACTGGTGAAGACAATCTTTCACAAGAGCCATTCCATTTCAGAATTTCCTCTTCCAGCTTTGTGGGTTTTCTTCCTTTGGGTTTGTTTTGGAGAATATCATCCTAATTCAGTCTTAGCCATACTTGCATTTCTATATCTTTAATATAATAATGCTATTTTTTGGTATTATAAGATTGTGGTCAAGAAAACTTACCACCACCAAAGTGGGTGGTGTGATCCCTAAATCATTCCCAATTGCCTTAGGTCTTTAGAACTTGGAGTTTCTGCACAAAAGTACAGCTGGATCCAGCTTTGTCCAGACTGACTCAGGGTGGGGAGACAGGGCTGGATCTCCTTCTGGAAGGATTTTACCTGAAGGTTCCTAATAAAATATCTGGACACTTATTTGAACCCTTTGCTAGAAATCACATGCAAGACCTCTAGACCCCACTACCCACAGTGACTACAAATGAATTTGAACCAATGCAGGAGAAATGCCCAAACTGTATCTGCTCCACAAATCCTCTAATGCACAATGGCTCTGGAAGGGAAAAATACATTTGTAAAGTCTTTTCTGTTCAACTGATGTTGCTATTGCAAGACCTTGGTAAGAGATAGTTGAAATGTGCACTCTAGCTGGGATAGCCAGTGCTCCCAGAGGGAGGTATATTTTGATAAAGTTATCTAGGTCCCAGGAAACTCCTCTCCATCCCTAACCAGTTCCCAGAGGACCAAACTGGGCCTTGTCACATAAGCTAATTGGAATTTAGCCTCTATTGTGTGAAGATATCATAAAAACTGCATATAAACAGTTAGAGAGAGAGAGAGGAGAATCTTATGAAGAAGAAGAAATAAAGAAGAGAAGCTTAGGAGAATAAGAAGAAGGGTGAGAAGAATCTTATGAGAGAGGGAGAACACCTCATCATAATCTTATGCTCTGCTACAGATTTTAGCTAAGGAGACTCAATGCTGTCTCCAAGATCACTGTGGATTTTTACTAATGAGACTTGGACTGCTGCTTCTGTAACTCCCCAGCACTTCTCTTTAGGTATTGGTGCCAACTTATCTGGTGAGGCAATTATGCCTTATTTTTGAAAGCTCTTTTAACTACTTTATTTTAATTACTTTCCTGGTAAAATCTCTTTTTATATCATTAAAGTCTGTGCTGTCTGCAAATCCAGACCTACAATTTAGTGGCCACAAATACGACATTGTCTTTTGTGTGACAGGGTCCTGGCCAGCACCGTGTCATCTCATTCAAATGCAGATTCTGAGTCAGCAGGTCTGGAGTGGGACTTGAGATACTGTCTTCTAATGAGCCAATGCTGTTGCCCCCCGACCACATTGTAAGTAGGCAGGATCTAGAGAATGAGCCCTCCAACTTGGCTTGCAGTGCAATAGCCAGCAGTGTGGCATAAATGCTGGGTTTCTTCTCCTGTGATTCTGATTTCACTGGTCAGGAATGCTATGTGACTATCAGGATTTTAAAAAGCTTCCCTTGTGACCCTGAACTGCAGCCCAGGTTGAGGAGCACTGCTATGGAGAAAAGGCAGAAACATTATTCAGTCATTTCAGAGAATCAAAAAATGTGAGCAACTGGACCACACTGGCCATTATTTTCAATGGTGGCATCAGCCATGAGACATAGCTCTCCTTACCCTTCCAATGCTATAAGCACACATGCATGCCCATTCTGCAAGAGCAGGCACACAGTGAGTCATCCTGGAGTACTTAGAAAGGTGCACCATATTTTCCTGATATTCCTTGTTTAGGTTTATATCAGTCTTCATTCTTCTCTTGCCATTGCTATAGGATCAGGAATGCTCCAAAGATTTCATGGCGTAGTATGTGCTGTAGTCTGAAAAGTGCCCCAGTGATATCAAGTAGTTCTTTTGAGTCATTCCCAAGGACCATAAATGATGGCCCTTTAGCTTCCATTTCCCAAATCACTGCCACCTGTGCCCCTTCCCTCACCACACACACGTGCACATACACACATGCACGCACACACACGAAGAAAGCTGGCTGGCTATATGGCACTGCTCTGTACAAGAGAAGAAATGGAGTAAAAGGCTGGTCTAAACTTCTAAGGAGGGTAGCAACCAGTAGATAGATTCACTTACATGATTTGGGAAGGTGTCCAAAGGTGAGAGGTAGAACCAGGAAGAAAGGAGGAAATAAGGTGTCTATTGTAATGCTTTTTTATGGAATTGTTTGACAGTTGGGTGAGTAATGGGAACACTCTTCTCTTTCTTTCACGGGAAATTGTTAATAGTTTCCATCATGCTCACAGTTATGGCTAGCTCTTTTGAGGTGAATGCAATGTACAATGAGTCTGACTTCAAGGTTTGTGTAACATATAAACAAAGGCTGCACAAGTAACCAGGAAAATCTGCAAAACAAATTCCTAAGAACAGGTGATAGGGAATTAATAGGCAGAAGTGAGAAAGCAGACAAGACAGGCTCTGGAGGAAGATGTTCATGAGGTTAATTAAGCCTTTTTTTCATCTTGGTCAGCTGAAGCAGCCAGAGAGTTGAGATAGGCTTTTGTACACCCTAAAGTTGTCAGAACTGTTGGAGCAGATGCTGATCCTCAGTGAAGAAGGTTAAATACATCCCACCAGCTCCACCAGGATGGCATGGCTATAATGCCAGTATTGGTTTATACTGGTTGTTCCAACATCCTACACACTTTGTCATTTTAGTACTTTTGAAGTGTCTGGGTTTGGACAATAAGTGGTTACCCTAGTCAAATGATAGCCTGGATGACCAATGTGGGACTTTGTGTATGGGGGGGTTGGTAATTGGGAGCTGATTTCCACTAAGGATGGAAATATCCCCCTACATGTGATGGGAGCATCAACTATTGCTATATGACAAACAAAATCCCAGCAGCATACAACAACAAATATCATTTCTTGCCCAACTGTCAGCCAACTGTCTGTAGGTCAGTTAATCTTGGCTGATTTCCACTTGACTTAGCTCCAAGTTGCAAGTTAGCTTCAGACATTGCATTCTTCTTCTGCTACCAGCCTCTACTTGGGGCATGCTCTTCTCATGGGGTTGGCAGAAGAGGGCAAACCCAACCACTTGCACATTTCAAGCTTCTGCTTGAATCACATCCACTAATATCCCATTGACCAAAGCAAGGCACAAGGCAAAGCCCAAAGTCAAGGACAAGTAAATACACTCCACTCCCTATGAGTCCATAGCAATGGTATGGAAAATACAACTCTATTTAAAGAGGAGTTGGAGGATTGAGATAAATTATTTGATACACCACTCAGTTTCAATCACTGTTTTTTCTAGAACTTGGGTGGCCATGGACTTGGTCTTACTAAATGAATTTTAGTCTGGGGCCTCACCATCAAACCTGACTTGGACATTTGGCTTTGATAACTTTCTGCACAGAAGTTGCTTCTCACTGCTGAAACTCAGCTTCCCTGCAAAAAATAAAAGTATACTGAGCTAGAACAGCAAGTACAACAAGGCAACCATTTAGCTCATATAGTGGTGTTTTGTTTATCAAATTAGTGGCAGACATTTAAAACCCAAGAAATTCACATTAAAAATCCAGTTTCTCCCAATAAACTAGAGAATCTGACAACCTGGAGCAGCAAGATGAGAATCACCAGATGTGGAGTTGCATTTGCCCCTTTTTGTGTCCTGCCATCTTCTGATGCCACGTCCCTCAGTTAGGTCATATGCTTGCCTCCTGTGGTATCCAAGTAGGGAATTTGACTTTGGATTCACAATCCAAATGATACCATTCTGAAATTCAGAACTCAGATAATATATTGGGGATAATATATATTCCCAATATAAACTCATTCCCCATATTGCTCTTTGAATGACCTCTGAGTCTGTTAACATTTAGGTTTGGGGGTATCTTAGCTTCCTAGGACTACCATAATAAAGTAACTCAAACTAGGTGGCTAAATTTATTCTGTCATAGTTCCTAAGCCCAGAAATCCAAAGTCACAATGTCCACAGGGCCATGCTCTGGGGAAGAATTCTTCCTTGCCTCCTCCAGCTTCTAGTAACCCCAGGGATTCCTTGGCTAGTGGTACCATAACTCCAATTCTGCCTCTGCCTTCACATGACTGTCTATTCCCTGTGTGTCTCTGTCGTCACATGGTATTCTCCACTCTTCTTTTTTTTGCCTCTTATTCTGTTCTTATAAGGACACCAATCATTGGATTATGACTTCATTTTAACTTGATTACATCTGCAAAGATGCTATTTCCAAATAAGTTCACATTCACAGGTACTGAGAGGGTCAGGACTTCAACATATCTTTATGGGGGCTATAATTCAACTCATAAGTGGTCAATCTCTAACCACAACTTTTGCCTTCCACATAGAAATCTATTCTCTCAGTCTTTACATGTGAGATGGGAATGCAATAAATAGAATCTCAGCCGCCTCTAAATTTCTGTGTAGGGATGTCCTCTTATGCATTGAAAGCAGGTGGTTTAATGCTAAAAGCAGACTCTGTGCTGGGACCAATGGAAGTTTATCTTGGATAGAAACAGAGGGGTGTCTTTTTAGAGCTCTTTGCTTTCCATGCAGTTTCTTCAGCCTATTGACAGTCCTGCCAAAATATTCATGCCCCATCCAGCTGCTCCACCTTTGAAATCAGCTGTCTTTGAGATGAGCTACAGCCACCACTGGGCTTTCAGGCATGCTCTGCCACTCCCACAATGAACACAGCTTATTGGGGAACACCTCAGAGAAAGGATATTGAAACTTGGAAATAAAATAACAGACAGGAGCACACACTCTTGGGCAAAAGATGAGAGTTTAAAAGACAAATGATTTATTGTTGTTTATTGGTTTAGGCTGAGCAGCTGCCCTGGAAGAGAGAATGATAAAGAGAAGAGGGTTCCAGAAGCAAAACAAACAAAAAAAAAGAGGGCAGGAGAACTAGAGAAAGTGAGAAAGACACAGGAAAAAACAGAAGTAACATGAAAAGCAAATAAAAAAAGTGATTGTGTCTTTCTTTCCTTCCTTGACCCATCTGAATGCTTACTAAACACCCTTATGTGAATGCACCCCACTGAGAACTGGAAATGACAATGACTTTTGTGAGGCATTTTGTGCTTAAGTACAATCACAGGTTTTATCTTATTTACTCTTTACATCAATCCTCTGGAGAGTTATTATTTCCAATTTACATATGAGGAAACAGAAGCAGAAGGAAAGTAAATTTTTTATCAAAATTGCTCATTCCATAAATGATAGAGGCAAGATTTGCAGCTGTGTCCCTGCTGCCCCAGACCATGCTCTCTCCACATCCAAGCCTGTCACCTTTATATAAATAAGGGATTGAAACTAAGACTTACACATGTCAAAACCCTTGCTCTACATGCACACAGCTAATAAATGACAAAGCCCAGATGTGACACCTAGTTTTTCTGACCAAAGGACCTTAATCTGTAAGCCCTTTGATGCCTAGGATTTCTAAATCTTCCCAAACAGGTAGGTCTCAATCTGGATCCCAGGTATATCCTGTGAAAATGATTATATAAATGCATATCTGTCCAGGCAAAATAGACAGCAAGCTATTGACCTTCCTAACTGAAATGGATCCTCTTGCATGCATGGCACCAATGAGCAGCTGCAGATTACAAAAACAGCCAGATCTTAGTCATCTCCCTGATTCTGGTGGGAGGGGTGGTGGAGTGTGGAGAGACGGGCTAGGATGTTCTCATGGAGATGAGGCAGGTGATGTCAGGAGACATACCTGGGTCTGTAACAAACAGACAGGCACAAGGAGGTTATCCCAATGCTTTGCAAAGCCCAGTGTCCAGCATCAATCAGAGACCAAGAATTGGGTTAAACACAAAGCAGAGGTAGTGAAAATAACCAAAGTTTGCAAGAATGTGCTGTGGGCCTTAGTTATGGATGAAGAAACTGGCATTGAGAGAACTTAGATGATTTTCTCAGTGCAGATAAATCTGGATGTGAAGAATCAAGGGTCAAGCAACAAAACATCTGGGTCTTAAAATAGCAAGATGCAGGTAAGAAGTGTTCATGAGCTGGAAGGGTGCAGGTACATTTAGGGTACAAGGAAATTTACCAAGGCAGATGGCTCCTTGAGGCAAGAGGGCCAGTTGTCCTTAGTAAAGAGGAAGTACCCTGCATTGGACAGTCATATTCCAGGGGAAGAGAGAACACTTGTGTCTTAATAGGGCCAGTTAAACCTCACAATGTGGAGAAGGAGAGCCCTTAATATCTTGGAGAAATTGCTGAAATTGTCGCAGGCAAAGGAAGGAAGAAGTTAAGGCAGGCAGGGAGGCAGGAAGGAAGCAAGGACTAAGGGTGGGAGAGAGAGAGAGAGAGTAAAAGGAAGGAAGGGGAAAAATGAAAGAGGAAAGGAAAAAATGAAGACAGAAAATAAGGGAAGGAGGAGGAAATGAACAACAGGAAAGAAGGCATAATCCACTGCAAATTAGAGCTCTCAGCAGTGAATCCATAGACAGCCATCCTGAAGGTTATTTTCAGATAATAAAATTAAATACAACCTTTTATCTTCTATGCCCCAATACATTATGAGTTCTGGAGATGATGGACTATGAAAAATAACAAAATTAGGCAATTTTGATAATTCTCTAAGGGCTTAGAACAATAGTGGGCATACAGTGGGTGTTAAATAAATAAAAGGTTGACATTGATTGATAGTCTCTTCTCTAAATGAAATTGATCTCCAATCAAACTTCTAACATAACACTGAGCAAGGGTAATCTTCATATCCCCACAGGTGGAGACTAATGGGATGGGTTTAACTTGGCAGAAGTGCATCAGGAAGCCAAATTTGGAAATGATAGCAATTGTCACCCAGGATATTGCCAAAATCAGATGCCGCTCACAGCTCACAGCTCCAATATCTGAACATTTTTTTTTGTAGATAGATATCAACAGACTAGTGGAAGAACATTGATTAAAAAATGAGAAGTACATGCAAATAAAGTTCTAGCAAATTAAGAAGTTTGTTTACATATAACAGTTGTTTTTTGAAAAGCGATTTCTCAGGAGACTAAGTATAGGATTGCCATCTGATCCTGCAACCCCATTATTAGGGATATACTTGGAAGAACTGAAAGCAGGGACACAAATGGACATTTGCATACTGATGTTTCTGGCTGCAGTATTCATGATTTGCAAAGAATGGAGATGGCCTAAGGGTACATCAACACTGTCGTGCGTACATACAATGGAGTATTGAGTGGCTGCAAGAAGGAGTGAACTTGTGAGGCAAGAATCTAAGTTGCTAGGTTGAACCTGGAGGACAGTATGTTGAGTGAAATCAGTCAGAAATGAAAAGACAAATATTATAATGCCTCATTAATATGGACTAACCTTAATATGCAAACTCTGACAATTGAATTTGAGAGCATAGTTTATCAGTGGAAAGTTTACCTGAATGTTTCCTAGATTGTAAACTCTTACAGCAGTCACAACTATTCCTGAGTTGTAAATGTTATTTCTAAATCTACAATATGGAACTATTTGTGTATAACCTGATTGTTCCCTGGAACTTCAGGTATTTGTGTGACACCTGAGACTCAGAGGTAGAGTTCTGCAGCTATGAAAATCAGCATTACCCCATATAGCAACTGTTAAGAAAGATGGAAGAAATCACCCTTCAATTAGAAATATGAATGAAGCTGATCTGGTTAGGGCTAAGGTAAATCAGACTAAAAAGTAAAGGATGATATTGACTGTGCTTTAAAACTTCAACTTCTGTGTGAGACCAATGTGTTAGTTTGGTGCAAAGTTTATATTTTCTGTAGCACACTATCTAATTTAACTTGTATTGTCAATTTATGTGAACTACATAATTACATGTAAACTTGAATAGGGAGTTGTTTGGTTTAGGTTAGTGTGATTCCCCAATACATCCCACAGTAATCTGGGCAGAAAATAAAAAATATTAGCAAAGTGCCCTAGAGGGATTGGAGGAAAATGTGGAAACATTAAACTTCCCCACCTAGGGAATTCCTGATATTCTCACAAGCATTAGGAACTACCAATTTAATAGGCCAAGCTTTCAATCTTGGGACTTGCCCTTATGAAACATATTCCTGCAAAGAAGAAGCCTAGCCTACTTATGATTATGCCTAAGAATCACCCCCAGAGAATCTGTTTCTCAGATGTGGCCTCTCTTTCTGAGCCCACTCTGCAGATAGACTCACTGTCCTCCTCTTTACATGGAATATCACTCCCAGGGGTGTACATCTCCCTGTCAGTGTGGGACACAACTCCCAGGGATGTGTCTGGCCCTGGTATTGAGGGATTGAGAAAGCCTTCTGGAGCAAAAGGGGGTTGAGAAATGAAATGAATTGTTTCAGTGGCTGAGAGATTTCAAATACAGTTGAGAGGTTATTCTGGAGGTTATTCTTATGCATTACATAGATATTCCTTTTCAGTGTCTAGTGTGTTAGAATAGGTAGAAGGAAAAACCTGAAACTGCACTGTGATTCAGTAGGCTTGATTCTTGAAGATGATTGTATAACTATAGAGCTTCTATGGTGTAACCATGAGATCGTGAAAACCTTATGACTGACATTCCCTTTATCCACTGTATGGACAGATGAGCAAGAAAATAAGTACTAGGTGGGGAAAAGGAGTGTGGGATGTTTGGGTTTTCTTTTTTATTTTTATTCTTTTTTGGAGTAATTTAAATGTTCAAAAATTGTGGTGGTGAATGCACAACTATACAATGATACTGTGAACCATTGATCGTATATTTGGATGACTATATGGAATGTGAATATATATCAATAAAATTGCATTAAAAAGTGATTTCAAGGCAGATGAAGGTCAGCTACTTCTCTATAAATAAGACCAAGTGGCACAAAAAACACTGCCACATATACAGATGTGTGCTTAAAAAACCCTGCCTCAGCAAATGGCTTCGGTACTTAAGTAAGCAAACTTTCATTAGCAAACTGACACTAAGGAGTTCATAGAGACTGTCCTGTAAACTTGAAGAAAACTGTCCTTTCAGGTGCTCCTGTGATTGCCTTACCTGAAAGATTTACTCTAAACAGATGCAAAGATCTGCCAGAACCTGTACTGGGTTATTCTTAGAGACAACAAAAGAACCAGAAATCCC
>PVIY010059285.1:0-12131 GCA_004026745.1 Myrmecophaga tridactyla | reverse complement strand
GGAACTGCCTGAAAATGTAGAGCTGTGTTCCAGTAGCCATGTTTCTTGAAGATGATTGTATAATGATATAGCTTTCACAATGTGACTGTGTGATTGTGAAAACCTTGTGTCTGATGCTCCTTTTATCTACCTTGTCAACAGATGAGAGGAACATATGGAATAAAAATAAATAATAGGGGGAACAAATGTTAAAATAGATATAGTTTGAAATGCTAGTGATCAATGAAAGGGATCAGTAAGGGGTATGGCCTGTAAAAAATTTTTTTTCTGTTTGTTGTATTTTTCTGTTGTCTTTTTATTTCTTTTTCTGAATTGATGCTAATGTTCTGGGAAATGATCATGATGATGAATATGCAACTATGTGATGATATTGTGCATTGCTGAGTGTATGTGTTGGGAATGTTTGTTTCTTATAATTTGTTTTAATTAATAAAAAATTAAAAAAAAAAACAAAAAACCCTAGAGGTTCTGAGGCACACACTGGGTTCAATCTAAGTTCCTGCCGGCTCTACCATTTGATGACGCTCATCATAGGTACTGTAACCCAGAATTCCTGACCCAAAATGTCAACCATTAGCCTCACATCTTAATTTATTATAATATATTTGAAAATAAGATTTTTACTTTTAAGGCATTTGGATATTAATTCAGCAGTGTTGGAAAATAAAAATATTATGCTGGTTTGGGTGCACCAGTGGTTTTAAGATGCTCAAAAATAAACGCATGCAAAAAAGAAAAAAAATTGTACTTGAAATTTTAATCTAAATTTGAGGCTTTGCATCCAGGCTTGGCCCTAGGTTAGATGTGTAGTTGACAGAACTGAATTATAGACCTTTCAGTGCTTCAAAGCCTAGAAAACAGTGCATCCCAATCTCTTCCTGCTCTCCTGGCTGTCCTCCGATTGTTCCCTTATGTCAATATTTATGCTCTGGTAATCTAGATCCTACCCTAAAACCAGTAGTGGATCTAGCTCCTAAGAAGAGAGGGGATGACCCCCGTTTCTGTTCAGTACCAAGTGTGACTCTGGCCCAGTGAGAACCGAATGAAAAGTGAAACTCTCAGGCACCATAAGAGAGTAAAGAAACAATACCTGGGCAGGACAGAGTTAGCTCAGAGGAGCAGCAGCAGAGACCTGCAACAGCTGAGATGCTCAGCAGATGGAGGAAGCCCAGCAGATGTCCAGTGAGAGAGCGGGGTGCCCAGCTCTTGTGAGGACTTCTAGAAAAATCTGCTGTAGGGCAGAGAGCTGGTGACATTTGGGTATAAATACCAGTGTGACCTCGATCATACCAACAGCCTACTGGGGGTGGTTTGCATTTGAGTTACACTATGAAACAAGGAGACTAGTTTTGAGGAACAGATAATATGTGTGTGGGAATCCTGTGTCTTAGAGTAACCTGTGGCCTCAACTGCAGAGGTGAGCTCTTGGTAAATCCTGGTAATCCTTTTCTCAGGAAAATCTCCAAACTTCATCATCTTTAGACTGTAAAAACCTCAAGGACTATGTCCTTTATGCATTCTATGAAAGTCTGACTACTAAGTTTATATCAACTATCATAGAACTTACTAATTTATATTAATTGGGAAGAAGGTCCAAATGAATTAGCAAGACAAAAAAGGTAAATTACACTATTTTTGTTGCACAAGTGATATTTTCCAGAATCTGCTTTAATGAAGAGATAGGAATAAGTAAGTAATTAGCACATGATCTGTTTGAAATCAAATGCTTCAGATGCTCTCCCATATGAATGAAATAAATTTCTTATAGATATTTAAAATATAACAGATTGGTTAAGATATAATTCATATGCCATCCAATTGGTCCATTGAAAGTTTACTATTCTATAGTTTCCGTGTAATCACACAGTTGTGCAACCATCACCAGAATCAATTTTAAACATTTTCATCAACCCAAAAAGAAAATTCATTCCCCTGAGCATTTGCTCCCCATTGTCCCCCCCCAATCCTCCATCCCTAGGTCACCACTACTCTACTTTCTATCTCTATAGATTAGCTTATTCCAGACATTTCATATCAATGGACTCATGCAATATGTGGGCTTTGGTGCCTGGCTTCTTTTATTTAGCATGATATTTTCAAGGTTCAGCCATATTGTAGCATGAATTAGTATTTCATTCCTTTTTATGGTCTAATAATAGTCCATTGTATGGATTTGCCCAATTTTATGAAGCCACTCATCAGGCAATGGAAATTAGGATTGTATCCACTTTTGAACTATTATGAATAATGCTGCTGAGAACATTCATGTACAAGTTTGTGTGTGAGTGTATGTTTTCATTTGGGCATATACCTTGGAGTGGAATTGCTGGGTTGTATGGTAATTTTATGCTTCACATTTTGAAGAACTGCCAAACTGTTTTCCAAAGTGGCTGCACCATTTACATTCCCCCCAGCCTGCATGCGGTTCCATTTCCCCACATTTTCACCTATACCTGTTGTGTTTTTTTTTTATCTGTGCTTTTTCTTTTTAGTTTTAGCCATCCTAGGGGGTATTAAGTGCTATCTCATGGCTTTGATTTGCATTTTCCAGATAGCTAGCCTTGTGTTTGTTTAACCTTTTATTTTAACTGGAAAGTCCTTTTTAAAGAGATAGTTCAAAGAAAAAATTTCATGCTACAGCAAACAATATTATGAGATATTTGGCCCAAATTGGCTTTACTGGAATACAATTGGGGAGGGGGAGGGGTGTTAGGAAATCAGGTTGTTGTGATTTAAGAATTTTAATTTGTAAATAAAAGTGCAACCCTTGGAATTAGTACTGTGTGACTTTCAGATGTGGGGTGTAATCACCATGAACTGAATTATCATTGCCTTCCTGCTGAGGTAGATAATCTGGTGAAAAGTGTACAGGATAGTTGTAAAAATCTCATTGCAAATGGCAGAAACCCATCTTGAACTAGTTGTGGCAAAAGAGGATATATATTAGCTCATGAAATACAAGTGCAAGTTCTACAAACCAAACTACAGGAGAGACAGGCTTGCAGCTGGACCTGGGAATAACCAGCCCAGATAGTTGAGCACAACTTGGACTTTCTCCAACCTCGGCCTCAGCGTCTTTATGCATGGATCCATGGGTCCATGCTCCTTCACCACAGATGGGCCTCCTTCGCATAGCTGCCCACAGTCCCCAAGTCTTCCGGCTGAGGTCCCCGGCCACAGTCCCTGTTTAAGATGCTAGGAAGGCTCTGATTGGACTGACTCGGTTCAGGTGTGAGGTGTGGGGTCATGTGAGCATGTGTCAGGGCCTCAAAACCACATTGGAATGTGGGGGGTGGGGTGGATACTGGTATTAGAAGAAGGGGGACCTTCTAGGAAGAAGACATTAGGAGGGATGATTTGAGGACTCTGCTTATAAATCTGGTCTCATTCCATTTCCAAATGTCACCCTCTTTGGTCATGTAATTGATTCCGTAATTTCAATTTTCTCCACGTGTCACCAGTCATTGGTCGGGTTGCTCCTCAGCCACAGCACAGATCCGCCAGGAAGGCAGCGTAGGGTACTGGTCAAGGCGGGCCTGGATTCTGGAGGCAAATTCACACCAGGACCTTGGGTAACTTACTTCAAATTTCTGGGCCTAAATTTACTCTTTTAATCATTAAGAGTGCTAATACAACTACCTCATAGAGCTATCATGAGGATAAGACTAACTAATGCACTAAAGCATTTAGGACAGTGCCTGGTACTGGAAACCCTTAACGAATATTACAAGAATAACCACCATTATTTTGGCATTTGAGAAGTGTTGGTGAATGGTCAGGTGGATATTTTTATTCCAGTCACTGGAAACAAGGCAGCCTAAAAAATATATATATTTTATTTCCCTTATGTTAGCTCTTAGACATTACTTTTGCAAGCTAAAACCAGAATGGACCTTGAGCATTAACCTAATATACGAAGAAAAAAAATTAGAAATTAGTAAAAATGGCAGGAGCAGCCTAACTCATAGATATTATCTATGTCATATACTTGATAAAAATGGTTACAGCAAAATTTCTTCTTTTCATTACACGTTTATGTAACCACGTTGCTTCATGTATCCATGCTGATTTCAACGTATTTTTAGTATGTGCAAAATGTATAATGATCTGCAAAATGAATTGTGATTTCTAAGTTTATAACAACTCAGCATGGAGACAAAAAAAAACAATTCTTTTTTGCCAAGCTCCGACAGGGCTCTTGGCCCTAGACAAATAGAGAAGGTTCTGGCTGGTGATACAACTCAAAACTCTAATGCGTTGAATGAGACAGAGGTTAAGTCTTCACATTGTCAGGTTCTATTGACTTTTCCTTCAGCCTTGCCCTTTATCCTCATCTATATTTTAATTTGTAAGACGCCTTCAAAAGGCAGACTACCCATTAGTGGTTCCACAGAAGAAGATTTTGTTCAGCTGTTATTTCACTCTAGGCCACTATTGTCTGGCTTATATTATGCAGTGTGACAAGTGCTCTATAGAGCAAATGAAAGGTTTTAGCACAGGAAAAACTTACATCACAGAGATAGAGCATTTGGAAATGGTCCTGTGAGAGGGCAAAAACGCCTGTGCCAGGTGTAGTCAAGCAAGAGGAAGAAAGCTGCTATTTCTCAGAGGGGGCTCTGGGGGGCAAGGAGAGGAGCAGGGTGAGCAGGCGCTTCAAAAGTGGCTCCTTGTCAACAATTTGAAAGACATTATGTTGAATAATGGCTTTTAAGATGCTGATGGATGTTAGAAGAGGCAGTGCGAAAGTGGGCTCTTTAAACTTCTAGAGAACGAAGTCAAGGGGTGTGCTATTTGAAAGGATTAAGTAACCTAGAAAGGCCATGTTTTAATCCTGATCCAGTCTTGTGGGAGCAACCCCTTCTTTTAATCCCTATTCAATAACGTAGGTTGGCATCTTTTGATTAGATTATCTCCATGGAGATGTGACACGCCCAACTGTGGGTATTAACTTTTTTATTAGATGGAGATGCGACTCCACCCATTCCAGGTGGATCTTGACTAGCTTACTAGAATCTTTTAAAAGAGGAAGCATTTCAGAGAGTCCTTTTTTTTGAGCCACGACAGAGTCACGAAAACCACAAGAGCCCACGTGGCCAGAGACCTTTGGAGGTGAAGAAGGAAAATGCCCCCAGGGGAGCTTATGAAACAAGAAGCCTGGAGAGAAGGCTAGCAGACTTTGCCATGTCCACAATGTGCCTTTCCAGTTGAGAGAGAAACCCTGAAAGTCATCGGCATTTCTTGAGTGAAGGTAACCTCTTGTTGGTGCCTTAATTTGGACATTTTCACAGGCTTAGAACTGTAAACTTGCAACTTTTTAAATTCCCTTTTTAATAACCACTCCATTTCTGGTGTATCACATTCTGGCAGCTAGCAAACCAGAATAAGGGGTAACTTCTCTTTCTTAAATAGTAGATTCCCCACCAGCCAACAGTTTCAGAGATTGCCCCCAAACTCCTCACCACCCAATGCTAGAAAATGGTCATACCTTTGATAAGGGACTGGTAGCCTGAAAGATATTGGATTTGGAACTCACAAAAAATGGTACTTTTCTTATTAAATAAATATAGGAAAGGTTGGCAAATATGGTAAAAAAAAAATGGGAAAGGCTGAGAAAAAATGTATAGGGCAATAAGCATATGTAAGCCAGTTATAGCTTTTTTAAAAAAATTTTCTTTTTAAAACAATGACCCAAGAATGCCAGTCACAGCATGATAACAAAAAAAAAATCTCACGTGCAGAAGACTGACTGAAGGTTTAGGTGGGAGGCTGAAGAATCATTACGAGCTGGTTGTTTTATAAAGTAAGCAGATGCTTCAGTGAATTGTACTATTTACTTCCAGAAACCAGCCACTTCATTGTTTTTATGTCTTATATTTCAAGAGAGGCTTTATCGCTATAGAAGAGGCAGTGGCATTCAGTAGCATGACAGCCTGTGGCACTCCCTGCCTCTTGGGTCAAAGGGCCTAACATTGTAGATGAATTTAAAAGGGAGCTAGATAATTCTGTGGCAAATATTAACGTTGGCTGTCATGCATGTTAAAGACTGGTAATCAAATCTCATGCCTCAGAGAGTGAATGAATTCTGCCAGACATAACCGCCTTCTTTCCTCTCCCTCTCTGCCTATGCTTGTATCTCTACTACAGGGAACAATGACGGGTCTGGAAGAGAGAAAGCTCTAGTCTGAGTGACAGCTCATTGAAATGAAATTAGCCAGGTTAAAAAAGAAATCTTCACAATCCTCTGTGCCTCAGAACCCAGAGAAGGGGCGGGCCGAAACGGCAGTTGCAAAGAGCAAAGTCAGGTTTCTCACCCATGGGATGTTGGTGGAAGTTTCTACCCTGGAAGTTTCTCAGGACTGTCAAGATTTTGAGATCTGCAGGAAAGATGAGGTTTGTCAACTGACCTCCTGAGTCTGAGCAAACAATTTTTCAAGCCCTTGATCAGCTGGAGACCCCAGACTATCAAGACTCAGCCTTACTGCCGAAGAAGCAGGATTGCCATCTCCAGTCTCTACTTTCTCCTTCCCTTCCTTCTTTTTTCCTATTTATTTCTCTTCTCCTCTTCCTCTTCTCCAGTGGGGACAGAGCCTCTGCTTCTCTTTATTGCCAGGTGTTTGCCCTCTTAGATGCCCCACAGGACTCCAGGGTGAGGCATCAGAGGAGAAATCAGTCCCTTCAGTGCCTCAGCAGGAGACTCAGAACCTGAGGCATGGGGAGGTGGGGTCCAGTGTCCTCAGGGAACCAGTGCTCCCCTCACTCCAGCGTCTTCTCTCTTACCCTCTCCCTTCGATCCTTCCCCTCAGCATTCAAATGTGCTTTAAAATTTCTCTACCCCTAACAAAACTATTAAGATAATTCTCTTGTCCCCATATGCTCCTCAGGCTTCATTCTCTCAGCTCCCTTTCAGAGCTAAGTTTCTCAAAGGAACTGTTCACAAGCTATTTCATCGCTTCTCCCATTCTCAGCTCAGTTGGCTCAGCTTCCTCCTTCGTTCTCTCCCCTCCACAGGAGCTGCTCTTGTTGGGTTCCCAGTAGCCTCCACATGGCCTCAGTGGCTGAACCCTTTTCAGGCTTTATTTTACACAACTTTTCGGACGAGACCACTCCCTCCTCCCCAGGCAGTTTTTTTTTTTTTTTGTTCCAGTGACACTTCATTCTGGTTTTCTCCCCAACTCCTTCTCCTTGTTCAGAGAGCTGGGTTCAGCCCCGGGGTCTCCTCTGGGGTCTTTCTACACTCTCTCTCTCTCCCTCTAGGCCATCTCACCAGCCGTCTGCTTTAATCCTGCCTGTTTGCCAAATTCTGCCAAATGTGTATCTAAGCTCCAAACTCCTACACCAATAACCTCCTCTTTATATGGATTTCTCAGAGCCGTCTCGAATGCAAAATGACCAAATGTGAACTTTCCTAAACTCCTTGTGTATTTGCTCCCCTTCCAGATCTCAGTAAATCAATCCAGACACTCAGGAACATGGGAGTTCTTGCTGTCAAGTTTCTCTCCCTTACTCTCTGTATCAAGTTCATCCCAAGTCCTGTCAGTTCTGTCCCTCAAATAGTTCACAATTTCATCCATGTCTCTTCATTTTGCTGCCAGTGCTGGAGTCCAGGCCACCACCTTCTTTCACTGGAACCACTGCAGTGCCCTCCTACCCGGTCTCGTTTCCACTATTTTGCCCCTTTTTAAATTGAATTCATTCTTCACACAGAGGAGCGATCTGTTAAGACATAAATTCCATCATATGATTCCTCTCCTTAAAATTCTTCTATTGCAACTTGATAGGGCCTTCAATAACTTGGTCCCCCTGCACTACCACCAATCTCCAATCTCCTCTCATGCCTCTCCCTCACTCACAGCATGTGGCGCTGGTGTCCTTTCCATCCTAAGCTCTTCCCAAACTCACGGCTCCTCATTGTAGATCCCTCGGCCTGGAATGATCTTTCTCCCACTTTTTGCCTGACTAATGTCTACTCATTTTTCTCAGGTCTCAATGTAAAGACCATTTCTCCATGGAGACTTTCCTCAAACTCTAAATCTAAATTAGGTCGCCCAATTCTGCTCTCTCTTGTACCTTGTTCTTGTCGTTCATAGAATTATTTACTATTATAAGTACAAATATTAAATGTATTTACACGTTGGCAGCCTTGAGTCCCTGTAAGTTCCACGAGGTGAGGGATTACGCCTGGTTCCCCATTATCACCCAGGCTTAGGACCCTGTCTTCCCCCAGCAGGAGCTCAGTCTGTGTCTGCTAAGGAATGCATGCTCGGTCAGAGCAGAGAAGATCACCAAGCAGCACACAAGAGGAGGGGGTGGTGGTCCCCAACAATAGTCATTCCTCTCGGCATTTTAAGTTGTGTCACTATTTTCTCACCAAAACCCTAAAATGAAGAATTATTCCCCGGTAATTGACAGCCTTGGATGACAAAGTTTCTGAAAACCAAGTTCTTCTCTTAATTGTTGTTCTAGTTTGCTAGCTGCCAGAATGCAATATACCAGAAACAGAATGGCTTTTAAAAAGGGGAATTTAATGAGTTGCTAGTTTGCAGTTCTAAGGCCGAGAAAATATCTCAATTAAAGCAAGTCTATAGAAATGTCCAATCTAAGGCATCCAGGGAAAGATACCTTGGTTCAAGAAGGCCGATGAAGTTCAGGGTTTCTCTAAGTGAGAAGGCACATGGTGAACACAGTCAGGCCTTCTCTCTCAGCAGGAAGGGCACGTGGCAAACACGGCATCATCTGCTAGCTTTCTCTCCTGGCTTCCTGTTTCATGAAGCTCCCCGGGAGGCATTTTCCTTCTTCATCTCCAAAGGTCGCCGGCTTGTGGACTCTCTGCTTCGTGGTGCTGCAGCATTCTCTGCTCTCTCTGAATCTCCTTTATTCTCCAAAATGTTTCCTCTTTTATAGGGCTCCAGAAACTTATCAAGACCCACCCAAATGGGTAGAGACATGTCATCACCTAACCCAGCTTAACAACCACTCTTGATTAAATTGCATCCTCAGTGAGATAATCTGATTACAGTTTCAAACATACAGTATTGAATAGGGATTATTCTGCCTTTATGAAATGGGATTTAGATTAAAATATGGCTGTTCTAGGGGACATACATCCTTTCAAACCAGCACAGTTGTTAAAGATGTGGCTGTGTCCTGTTGGCTGGGCAGATGTCTAAGAACTAGACAGTCAGCTCATGTGTAAGAGCTCACCGAGTACCCTCCCCTGAGGTGCTGAGGCCAAAAGGCCTGTCCCAGCTCATAGGATGTGACCAGCCCTGTCAGGAAGGAGAGACAAATTCACATGACACAACTACACAGAGAATGCATGTCAGCCCTAACGCACCTGATAAACACATTCTGGACAAATATCTGTCGTGCACAGTCATTGAGTCCCCGTGTGGTATGTCAAGGTGGTGTGCTAGTGAGAGCTGCCTGAGAGTTGGGCCAGCTTTTTGACACTTTGGGTGAGCCACTTTGTCTCTCTGGACCTCACTTTCTCATCTGTAAAATGAGGATAATAAAACCTCCCCGTCCTGTTTCACAGAAAAGGAAGGGGAAATCACCTTTTATTAAGTCCTTTCTTCATGCTGGGGCCTGTATTAGACATGTTAATACACGGACTTTAATAAACCCCTTCAACTATCCTAAGAAGCTGGACTCATTCTCAACTCAGAAATGAGACAATGGAGGCTCCAAGAGGTGTAGCAATGTGTCCACGGTCACAACTAGTGAGAGACAGAACCATAGTCAGGACTCTCACCTGACATCAAGGTTCATGCTCCTTATACTCTTGTCTGGGGGAAATGTAAGCTTTTTAACTGGAAAGCTCTGTTCAAATGCAAGGAGAAATTATTTTATGAGAATGGCGATCAACCATAGATGGGAAACTGGGCTTCATGCATTCACTCACAAATATGGTTGAAGGTCTTTGAACCTGGTGTACCATGCCAGAGACTCAGCGTGCTCACAAGGAATGTCTTTCAGAAAAAGTGAAACTTGGGATAATCTTTTCACCCTCTCTTAAAAGACTTTTGCCATTATATTCCTTTGGCCAATAAGCTTTTCTCTGAAACTCAGGCAGTGAGTCTATCTTTTTAAAATCTGGTTTATAAAACACATTTTGGGGGGAATACACCTATTATATAAAGTGAGAAACACCCATACATGAGGCACACTTATGAGTAAACTGTGAGCTGCTGTCACAAGCAGTTAAAGCTAAAATGCATTTGTTAAAGTGAGTTGGAGTATGTTTTGTAAGATGGACGCCTTGACACAGCCATCATGCTTGTGTGGGCCAGCTCAAAAGTCTAAGAATGGACTCTAGCCGGCTTGCCTGTTGTGGGCACACCTGAGTGCATTTCCACCTGATCTTCCCTGAGCTGGGCTCGCAGATTGGAAATGACCCCACTGACCTGCTCCTGAGAGCACGGGCTCTGAGCTCTGGTGGAGGTAATAGATGTGCTCTGGTGCAGAATCAGAGGGGTGATCGTCTTTCCCAAACCCTCGTTTGCAGAGAAGGATGTGAGGCCCAGTGGAGTGAAGAGATGTGTGCAAGCTCACACGGTTAATCAGGTGGCACAGTCAGTGCTACGATGGAGGCCCCATTGGCTCTCAATCCAGTGCTCCAGTCTCGTGAGAACAGTACTGTTGCAGACACCACTGGAGCTCACTAGTAACGCTGGTCCTTCTCTTCTCCCAGGCATGTGGAAAGCCTGGCTTCCCCAGCCCTTTGAAGTGAGGCATGGTCATGGAACTTGTTTTACTCAGAGAAATGTGGGTGGATGAGTATCCCTTCACCTCCAGGCAGAAGCGTTTAAGAGCCACTGTGTAATTTCCCAGGCTCACTTCCCTTGCTTAGGTGATTGCTGAGGCATTGTGTTGAGATATTGACTTAATAAGATGGCAGAGCCTCTGCTGGCTGAGTCTCTGGGTGACTCTGGCAAGCAGAGTCTACAGCTAATCTGCTTTGGATAGGTAGCATGAGCATGATAAAAGCCTGCCTTGTTTTAAGCCATTGAACCATTTACAAGCACATACTATGACATGATGGGCCAAGGTGCAGGATAGTCAAGAAGCCAGGACCTCTTCTCTGTTCCCTGAGAGTAGCCGGCAGAGCGGACCTGAAGTCAGAGATTCCCAGGTTCCCATCACAGCTCTCTCTGAGCTGGTCTGTGATGCTGGGCACATCACAGAATCTGGAAAATAAGGATAATGATTGCAGCTTTGAAGGTTTGCTGAATCAGTTGTCTCATGAGTTAATCATAGCAGAGCTCAAAAATGTTTGTTGGTTTATCCACATGTAGGGACATTTTGTCCAAGGACAAAATCAAGCAAACAGAAAGTCCTAAAACTCCCTTACACCCTTCTCCCACCCCTCTGGGCCTTCTTTGAAGGAATTATGTTGTACAAACTCTCATAGGGCCTGGGAGCCTTTACGTTTGAGCTTTTTAAAATACAGGATCTCTTACTAGATGTGAGAAGCCTGTTCTAGTGGAAACTCCGCTGCTCACTTTTCCAGTTCCCACTGGACGCATAAAGCTGCTATAATAAATATAAGATGATGAAATGGGGGAGGTGGTATGATTGAGCAGAACTAGTATGTTATAATTTTTTTTCTCATGGGAGAATAGAGGTAACTGGAAGTTGCTTTTTGGGAACAAGGCTTTAAAACATGCTTCTTGAAGTCAAGAAGCAAAGATTCCTATTTTGTGGGCAGCTTTCTTTTATTCCAAATGTGGTTATTTTTATGGTAATACTGATTTCTCTACCAAGAATCCCCAATCCAGAGAGGAGTCTGTGTCCAGCTTCTTGTTTATATTCAGGATAAATATTTTAGTATTTCTATATACCTAATAAAGAATAGTC
Source organism: Myrmecophaga tridactyla (assembly GCA_004026745.1). Lineage (NCBI taxonomy): Eukaryota > Metazoa > Chordata > Mammalia > Pilosa > Myrmecophagidae > Myrmecophaga > Myrmecophaga tridactyla. Next base: position 275 of record PVIY010059285.1, on the reverse strand, counting down.
AATACTTACGAGAAACCTTGCTGCTATTTATAGGAGAGCTTATTAACTCCATTATAAAGGCAGAAATAAGTTTTCCTGCAGTATTTATTCTTCCATGCCAAATCTTAAAATGGTTATTTTCTTTCTTCACAGCACATCCTTTTCCATATAGATTCATATCTTACTGACTATATAATTATTTAATTAAAACTAATATGGGCCAGAATGAGCTGAGAATTGACATCAAGGGATGGAGAGAACCTTCTCGACCAAAGGGGGAAGAGTGAAATGAGACT
>PVIY010059284.1:0-12097 GCA_004026745.1 Myrmecophaga tridactyla | reverse complement strand
AAGGTGACATTTTAAAATATTAATTACCATCTATTTTCAGTACCCTGCAATAATGACATTCCTTTGTTCTTCCTCATGCAAAGACATTTTTAAAATTGTACCTTGTACATTTCACTATTATTATACACTCTAGGCATTCCTAGATTATGCCATCTCAATCTTTAACATCTTTCTTTCTTTCTGATTTCATTTATGTCCCCAGTCCTCCTCCCTCTATCATTCGCACATGCAGCTTTCAGTGTTTTAACATAATTTTATTACAGTTAGGTAGTATTGTGCTGTCAATTTCTGAGTTTTTGTATTCAGTCCTGTTGCACAGTCTGTATCCCTTCAGCTCCAATTACCCAGTATCTTACCCTATTTCTATCTCCACATGGTCTCTGTTACCAACGAAATATTCCAAGTTTATTCACTAATGTCAGTTCATATCAGTGAGACCATACAGTATTTCTCCTTTTGTTTTTGGCTAGTCTCACTCAGCATAATGTTCTCAAGGTCCATCCATGTTGTTACATACTTGATAAGTTTATTCTGTCTTAAAGCTGCATAATATTCCATCATATGTATATACCACAGTTTGTTTAGCTACTCGTCTGTTGATGGACATTTTGGCTGTTTCCATCTCTTTGCAATTATAAATAATGCTGCTATAAACATTGGTGTGCAAATGTCCATTTGGGTCTTTGCCCTTATGTCCTCTGAGTAGATACGTAGCAGTGGTATTGCTGGGTCATGTGGCAATTCTATATTAAGCTTTTTTGAGGAACCGCCAAACTGCCTTCCACAGCGGTTGCACCATTTGACATTCCCACCAACTTGAATAAGTCTGCCTCTTTCTCCACATCCTCTCCAGCGCTTGTCATTTTCTGTTTTGTTGATAATGGCCATTCTGGTGGGTGTGAGATGATATCTCATTGTGGTTTTGATTTGCATTTCTCTCATGGCCAAGGGTAAAGCATTTTAACCAGAGGGAACAGCATACCTACAGTTTGAAAAATCATAGAACGTTTTGGCATTTAGGAAACTGCAAGTAGCATCAGTGTTTTTGGAACATGAAGTTCAAGGCAGAAAGAAGCAGGAAGTGGTGAGGCTAGAGAGAGGCAAGGACCAGAAACTGGAGCTTGAAGTTCAAGTGCTGTTATTTCAGTCATTCTAGAACATAACGTGGACCAGTACCAAAATGATTGGTAGCATTTGCTTTGGTGGGCAAAGGTGAGCTGTGATAGAAGAGGTCAGAGAAATAGGGGTGGAATGTAGGGGTTACATGTCAATCAATCAGGGCCTTTGCAGACTTTAAAATAGGACTTTGACTTTAATCTGAATGAAATGGGAAGCCACTGAAGGGTTTTAAGAGGAATAACAGTCTAACATACTTTTTGTAAACAAAACTTTACTTCTTAGTATTAGATTTACAGAAAAATTGCAAAGATAATAGAGTTCTCTTATACCCCAAATCCAGTTTCCCTTATTAGTAACATGTTGTATTTCTTAAAATTGTTGTAAGAAATAAACCAATATCAATATACTAGCATTAACTAAAGTCTGTACTTTATTCAAATTTTCTTAGTTTTTACCCAGTTGTTCCTTTTTTCATTTAGTCTTCATGTCTCCTTCGAGTCCTCTTGGTTTTGACAGATCTGGCTTACATTTTAATGATGTTATTCTGGCTGCAGAATTGAGAACATCCTGAAAAGGACAAAAGGAGAGGTGGTGAAACCAGTTAGAAGCCATTGCAGTAATCTGAGCAAGAGGTAATAATGATAGTGGACAGAAGTGTTCTGGCTGGAAAAATAGAAAAGCTGTGAGACTTGGGCAAGAAGATGAAGTATAGCTGGAGAAGAAAACAAGTCCAGAGATGAAACCCTTGGGTACTTTTAACATTTAGACGTTAATGAGATTAGAAGAAACTAGCAAAGGAGACTGAACTAGGATGGCTAGTTAAGTAGGGAAAAAAACTGGGAAGTATGTCCTGGAAGCCAAGAAAATGTTTGGAATGATCACCTGTATTATGTGCTACTGATAAGATGAGGGCTGTAAATCACCCTTGGTATTTAGGGACCTGAGATCATTGGTAACCTTGATGACAAGTAATTTTAGTGGACTAGTAGAAGCAATAGCATGCTTGGAGTTTTGTCCAAAAGAGAATGCAGGACACAGAAAAAGGAACATGAGGAAACCCACTGGGGTGATGGTAACGTTCTATACCTTGAGAAGACTGTAGGTAAATTTTACACCAAGAGAAAATACTGCAAACTAATACTGAACTACAGTTCATAATATGCATGCTGAAATATATTGGGGAAAGGATTCTGTTATCTGCAACTTTGAAATGCATCAAAAAATAAGATGGATTAGTGGATAGATCCAGGAGGAGCGCATAGATGGAAAGATAGATGATAAAACCAATATATTTTAGGTGGTGTATAACGAGCGTTCATTGTAAAACTCTTTTAATTTTGCTCAATGTTTGAAAGCTTTCATGAAAAAATCTTGGAGGAAAGAAATTGGAGATCAGAGGATAGACAACTATTCCAAGGACTTTGGCTGGTAAAGGAAAGGAGAAATATGAGACAGTAGAGTCGAAGTCTTTTCACCCAACTCTCCCCCAAAAGATAGCAGAGACAACACCATTTTTCATTACTCATAGGGAAAAAATCTGGTAAAGGCAGTAAATATTGATGATGCGAAGAAAGAGAGGGAAATTAATGAAATAATATCCTTGAGTAGGCAAGAGAAGTGGGATCTAGCGCTGAAGTGGATTTTTTGTAGTTTGGAACATATGCAAAAGTTAACCAAAGACAGAGGATAAAGATACCTATATAAGTGGTGTTGATGTGACAAGAGCGTATTTAAAATCTCTTCTGGTTACTTCTATGTTTTCAGTTAAATAAGAGGTAAGACCATCTGCTGTGAAGGACAGGGTGGAGCTGGTAATGCTTAAGGGGGTATGAGAAGGTCTGCAGATAGTTTTGTAGGAGAGTGGGGGAATAAACAGACTGGGAAGGTACAGTAAGAGTCCGCTGAGAGCTTTCAGAAGATCTAATAACTGACTAATCCTTAAAGTTCCAGGGAAAGAACAGTGAAAATAGAAGGAAAGATACAATCAAATAGAAAAAAAAAAAAATAGAAGATACTTTCTCAGAGTTAATGGATGTGAATTTTCAGATAGTGCCCAGTATAGTGAATCAAAAACAGGTCAACACCCAGGTACATTCTTGTAAAATTTCAAAATGACAAGAAGATATTAAAAGCCACTGGAGAAAAGAAACAAGTCCCTGTAAAGAAATGTTCATCAGACTGCTGACAGACTTTACATGAGCAACTCTGAATACCAACAAAATTCTCCTAAGTTCTGAGAGAAAATGCTTTTCATCCTAGAATTCTGTACCTAGCCAAACTAATGTTGAAGTATGAACATAGAATCGAGACATTTTCAAACTCACAAAGATTGCTTCTCAAGCACCCTTTCCTGGGAAAGTATTTAATGGTATACTACCCATAACAACCAGGAATGAGGAAGGTGTGATATCTAGAACTTAGTATGTCCAACTGCACAGAGTATTGGAAGAAAATCCCAGAGTAATGGGCCTCAGGAGCAGTTAATCAAGCTGGATCAAAGAGGGAAATCTGGGAGAAAAGGATATTCTGGACATTTTATACCATCCTTGAGAAATTGTAATAACTTAAGACTGCAATAAAGCAGAAGTAAAGTTGTTTGAAGGCAGTAAGAAACTGAGGAAAAATAGGCTGTCCAATAAAGGAAAAAAATTTTTAACTCTCTTCCAGAACTTGTAGTTGATGATAAAAATTCATTTGAAGAAAACAGGAAATTTTTATTAGGTCAGATTTGATGGTCTTAATCATCATAGATCTGTCATACATAAACATTCATGGCATTAAAACCCTTTTATTAGATGAAGGCGGCATTATAAAGGTCTAATGATAATACCATTCTGTAGCTGCAAAAAGTAGTCAAATCTTAGTTAATAATATGTCTGATCAATTTTGAGAATTGGGAAACTGCTTGTTATTGTGAGCAAGGAAGTGACCCCACCTGTGTGGTTGCCCCTTGCATTGCCAGGCAGCCCAGGGCTTGCTCTGTAAGTACTGCAGCTGACCCAGAGTTTGGGAGCGGCACAGTTGCTCACTATAAATGCTACTGGAAATCAGAAAGTTGTTCTTGTATTCTGAAATTCAGAGTCTGACAAACCCTTTGTTTGCATTAATACAGCCTATTATTTAATCCTCTTAGTCCCTCTATTCTCTGCAGGTTGTGATGTTTCTGTGGGATGAAAGTGCTGATTTTCTACATGGAACAGTGTGTAGGTGCTTAGATAAAACTAATAGGCGGAGCAAGGCTAGGCTTGTCTTCTTTTGTCATGATACATACAGAGAGCAGTGTGGTTGTTCTCTGACTGCCCCCACACCACCCCCCTAGCCCTCACTATGAACCTACTCCCGAGCTGTGCAGCTGCTTGAAGGAGGCCATGAAATCTAGCTAATTACTAGAGAGGTCTCCATTCCAACAGTAAAAGAAGGGTTAGTGAATTTAGCTTGTCTGTTAGTCACCATTATATTTGTCTCCAATTCTATTAGAATTGGGTGTTTTAGGAAAAATTGTTATATTCTGAACTCTGAAGCCCATTTTCTTGATGAAAGGGATTTGGGGTCTTATGTCTCCTAATGAACACTTTGAAAGTAGAGAAAGTATGAGTAGTAAGTGTATTAGGGTATATTGGTTAAATGGAATATTTTCCTGCTCATTGTATGTTCTAATTGGTTTTATGAAAAGGTGTTGAAAGTCATTTTTGTTTAGCTATTTTTAATTGCACAATTAAAACATCACCTGTTTTCCCCTCAAAAATGGGATCATTCTTCATAGTTGAGGAAGCATCTCTTTCATACATTTTCTCTTTTTTGTTTATGGTAAAGAATAATTGAACTTCCCTAACTTTTTAAATTAAGGCACCGTGAGAAATCTATGATATGACATGAAATTTGATATCTCATTCTGTACTGTATTGTGTTCCCTGTTCCCGCAAACATTCAGGGAGGATCTTGTCCCAGAGTTAGGGGAGTAAATTTAGATTTTTTTTAATGTTCATTTTAGAGACTTTTGAAAGTAGTCAAAAATCCCTCTTTCTCCTCTGAATTTCTTCTCTTGTCTGGCTTACTGTAGTCTCTTTTGTTCTTTCTTTTTTCACATTTTTATTGAGAAACATCCACATACTTACAGTCCAACCAAATCATACAATCTGTGGCTTACAATATCCTCACATAGTTGTGTATTATTTACACACATGACCATTTTTAGAACATTTGTTTCACTCCAGAAAACGAAAAAAAAAAAAAAACTCATACATTCCAAACCTGCCCTTTCATTTATCCACAGTATTTAGTCCACCTCATTTTTACCTTTATCTCCCCTTATTATTTATTCATTCTTTATCCTTATTTTTTACTCATCTGTCCATACCCTGGATTAAAGGAGCCTTCAGATACAAGGTTTTCACAATCTCACAGTCACACTATAAAAGCTATATAGTTACACAGTCTTCTTCAAGAATCAAGGCTACTTGCTCTAATTTTAAAGTGGTTTTTGAAACATATTGTACTAACAGGTGTTATGGTGATTGCTTAGATATTTTTTTGAAATATGCCTATGGATAAGCCAAATAAGATGTCCATTTCAGTTGGTTAAGATTTCCATATGTCAATTGTAAAAATATCTGTATCTTCATATTTTCCTGAAATCAGGGAGATATTTAGTAACATAGGTCATCACTATAGCAGGGCAGATATTTGTAAGAACTTTCTACTTGATATTTTGAGAACATTCACAGTTTTGACAGCTGATCAAATGGTATCTAAGTTAGTGTTTAATTATTAGAATTTAAGAACTTTGCTATTTGAATTCGTAGATTTTTGTCCTTGTTGCCTTAATTTTATATTGTTTTTGTTTTTTGTTTGTTTTTGCATGGGCACCGGGAATCGAATCTGGGTCTCTAGCATGGCAGGCGAAAACTCTGCCTGCTGAGCCACCGTGGCCCACCCTGCCTTAATTTTAAATTGGTTTATGAAACTTACTGCACAAACACAGGCTTTGCAGTGATTATATGGATACTTTATTTAAATAACCTTATGGTTAAGCTAACTAAGATATCCATTTTTAGTGGTTCTAAGTGTATTGTTTGTTTTATTAAATTTTTAAAAATGCATTAAAAAAAAGAATCAAGGCCACTGGAACAGGTACTTTCCTTTAACCACTCCAATACATCGTAAACAAAAAAGGGATATCTATATAACGCATAAGAATATCTCCAGAATAATCTCCTGACTCTGAAATCTCTCAGCCACTGAGACTTTATTTTGTCTCATTTCTCTTACCTCTTTTGGTCAAGAAGTCTTTCTCATTCCCATGATGCTGGGTCCTGGCTCATCCCTGCGAGTCAAGACCCATATAGCCAGGGAGATTTATACCCCTTGGAGTCATGTCCCATGTAGGGGGGAGGGCAGTGAGTTTGCCTGCCCAATTGGCTTAGAGAGGCCACATCTGAGCAACAAAAGAGGCTCTCCAGCGGTGACTCTTAGGCATAATTATCTGAAGGCTTAACCTCTCCTTTGCAGGAATAAGCTTCATAGGGGCAAGCCCAAATATTGAAGGCTCAGCCTTATTGAATTGGTTGTCCCCACTGCTTTCAAAAATATCAGGAATTCCCCAGAAGGGGAAGTTGAATATTTCTTCCTTTCTCTTCAGGCCCCCAAGGGGACTTTGCAAATACTTTTTTATTCTCTGCCCACATTACTCTGGAATATATCAGGGCATAACACTAACCTGTACAAACCAACAAGATCTCATGCCGTATTCAAGATTCCATGTAATGATGGTGTTCAAGTAAACTGACCATACAAGTTAAATTAGATAATATGCTACCCAAAATACAAAATTTGCACCAAATAAACATCTCTTCCTTTCGTCTCACACAGAGGTTGAAGTTTGAAAATATGAGCCGTTTCCTTTACCCAGTATTCTGATTTACCTTAGTCCTATCCTGATTAGCTTCAATCATATCTCTAGATGAAGTCTGATCACTTTTTCAACTTTTTAAACAGTTGCTGAATGGGGTAATGCTGCATTTCATAGTTTCAGTGATCTAACTCTGAGTCTCAAGTGTCACATAAATACCCAAAGTTTCAAGGAATGACTCCTTTTTTTATTATTAATTTTTTAATTTTAAAAAATATATAACAAACGCGAACATTCTTAACTTTGGATCATTCTGTTCTATATATATAATCAGTAATTCACAATATCATCACATAGTAGCATATTCATCATGATAATTTCTTAGAACATTTGCATCAATTCAGAAAAAGAAACAAAAAGACAACAGAAAAAAATTCATGTATACCGTACCCCTTACCCCTCCCTTTCATTGATCACTAGCATTTCAATCTAAATTTATTTTAACATTTGTTCCACCTTATTTTTATTCGATATGTTTTACTCGTCTGTTGATAAGGTAGATAAAAGATCAGACACAAGGTTTTCACAATCACACAGTCACACTGTGAAAGCTTTATCATTATACAGTCATCATCAAGAAACATGGCTACTGGAACACAGCTCTACATTTTCAGGCAGTTCCCTCCAGCCTCTCCACTACATCTTGACTAACAAGGTGCTATCTATTTAATGCGTAAGAATAACCTCCAGGATAACCTCTCCACTCTGTTTGGAATCTCTCAGCCATTGACACTTATTTTGTCTCATTTCACTCTTCCCCCTTTTGGTCGAGAAGGTTTTCTCAATCCCCTGATGTTGAGTCTCAGCTCATTCGGGGGGTTTTCTCAATCCCCTGATGCTGAGTCTCAGCTCATTCCAGGATTTCTGTCCCACGTAGCCAGGAAGGTCCACACCCCGGAAGTCTTGTCCCACATAGACGGGGGAGGGCAGTGAGTTTGCTTGTTGTGTTGGCTGGAGAGAGAGAGGCTGCATCTGAACAACAAAAGAGGTTCTCTTGGGGTTGACTCTTAGGCCTAATTTTAAGTAGGCTTGATTTATCCTTTCTGGGGTTAATTTTCATATGAACAAACCCCAAGATTTGGGGCTCAGCCTATAGCTTTGGTTATCCTCACTGCTTGTGAGAATATCAAGAATTCAACTTGGGGAAGTTGAATTTTCCCCCTTTCTCACCATTCCCCAAAGGGGACTTTGCAAGTACTTTTTATTCACTATTCAAATCATTCTGGGATTTATCGGGGCATCACTCTGGACAAACCAACAAAATCTCACACCCTTCTCAAGGTTCCATGTACTTATGGTGTTTAGTTAAGCTGTCTACATAAGTTATATTAGGAAATGCACTAGTCAAAATACAAATTTTGTACCAAATAAACATTTTTTGCTTTAGTCTCACACATAAGTTAAAATTTTTAAATATTAATTACCATCTATTTTCAACACCCTGCACTAATGACATTCCTTTGTTCTTCCTCATGCAAGAACATTTTTTAAATATGTACATTTAGTCACTATCATTATACACTCTAGGCATTCCTAGATTATATCATCTCAGTCTGTATCGTCTTTCTTTCTGATTCAAGGAATGACTCTTAATCACCCGTTCTTCCTGCTATCATTCTTGTTCCCTCATATCTATGCACCACACAAAAGATAGAATCATCATCTTAAAAAGCAAATTGAATCCATAATTTCCCAAAATCTTTACGATAGTCTTCCAAGCTCTGCACAGTCTAGCCCACTTCTGTCTGTCCAGCCTCCAGGGGCTTCACAGTTTCAGTTACCTTGTTAGATTTAACATTTCAGTTCTCAAGGCTATGCTAAACCTCCTCAAGTTTCAAAAACCTTTACACTTGCTTTTTCATCTGCTTGGAATATTTCTCCTCCCCCTCATTTGTGCCCTCCTACCCCTTACCTAAGCTTAGATAAATCCTGCTCACCTTAGGCTTTCACTTTAAATGTCACTGCCCAGTTAAGCTTCTTGACACCCATTTCCACACATAATTAGAGTAGATCTCCTCAAACTGTGCTCTCACACAAAGCACACTGAACTTTTTTCATCATAGAACTTACTAAAACTGAAGTTTAATCATTTCCTTGCCTTCCCCACTATCAGCATCTTGAAAGTAAAGATCATTTCTTTATTGATGTATCCCCAGCACCAAGCACAATCCCTGGCTTAAAATAGACACTCACTATTGTTTATTCACTTGGTTGTTTTATTAGCATAGAGTTTTAGGAATAGTGTAACTGAGTTTAGATCTTTGGCCAGATTGCCTTTCATAAAACCGTATACCTTTTTATACTCCTAGAAATATCATCCTACCACCCTGATCATCACTGAGTATGAACTTTTCATCTTTGCCAATTTGATCATACAAAAAGAGTAGAGGGAGTATCTATCAAAGTCTGAGTCATTGAAAGCAGGGACTCAAACAGGTTTTCGTCCACCAACGTTCACAGCAGCATTATTCACACTACCCAGAAGGTAAAAGCAACCCAAGTATCCATCTGTAGATTAATGGATAAACAAAATGTGTGTATATACACAGTGGATTAGCACCCAGCCATAAAAAGGAATGAAGTGCTTAATGCATGCTACAAGGATAAAACTTGAAGACATCATGTTGCATGAAATAAATCAGACACAAAAGGACAGATATTGTATGATTTTATTTGTGTAATATAACTAGAATACACAAATTCATAGTGATAGAAAGTGGAGTACATGTTACCAGGGGCAGGAGAGAGGGAAATGAGTTGTTAATGTATAATGAGCATGGGATCTCTGGGGTGGATGGAAATGTTTTGATAATGGATAGTGGTGACTCTAACAGCTTTATGAATGTGATTAATGCCAATGAATTGTATGCTTGAGAAGTGGTTGAGATGGGAAATTTTGTGTTGTTTATATGTTACCACAGTTTTAAAAAAAAGAGACTAAAGGAACAGTGACAGTTAACTGAAATACATGATCCTGGATCTAATTAAGGAGCATAAAATGACCTTAAGGACATTACTGGGATAACTGAAAAAAATTAGAATATAGACTCTATGCTTTATATCATGTTAAATGTCTTGAACTTGATACTTGTACATAATATGGTTACATAAGCAAATATCCTTGTTCTTAGGAAATATACATGGAAGTATTAAGTGTTCAGGAGCATGATATATGCACCTTACTCTCAAATATTTAGAAGATAGACCAAATGAAAATGTTAAACAATGTTAAATCTGGGTATCTGAGTAGGGGAGGTATTGGAGTTCTCTGTAGTTATTATTGTTATTATTATGTTTGCAGCTTTCCTATAAATTTGAAATTATTTCAAAGTGAAAAAACGAAAGAAAGAAACAAGACTGGAATGAGTGCCTTGATCCATTCATTTCAATGTGTATTTTTGAAGTTAGGAGTTCTGGACTGTGGGACTCTTCAGCTTTCCTGGGGGTAGTTGAGCAGGATGGAGAAGGGCAGGGAGAATAGCTGGTCTTATCTGTTAGGCAGTGGTTTTCCTGCAGTGGATTAATGTTATCAGAGTGTTTACCTGTACAAAATGACTCTGCTTAATTGAAACAGAAACCACATCCAGCTGATGACATCATATATGGTAAGTGTTTGTCATTTAAACATATGGCAGCTCCATACAAGAAAGGCAGTTTGTAGCCTAAAAGAGGAGAGCAATTAGAATGTGATTAAACAGCAGTGGCTAACCATGGACTGTAGTTACTAGTACAGTTATAAAGATATGCTTTCCTCAGTTGATGACAAGTATATCACACCGATACAAGGTGTTAATAATAGAGTGATATAGGGGAATCCCTGTATTTTATTTGTGATTGTTTTGTAAACCCACAACTTCTCTTATAAAAAGTACATATTTTTGTATATATGTTGAGAGAGAGAAAGCCCAGGGAGATTCCTCAAATACTAAAGTAAAAAATTAAATAAAAAAAAAAAATTTTCCGTGGCTCCCTCTTTTATTTAAAGACATTTAAAACATAAAAGGAACATTAATTTTCCTTATTATACCCTCTAACATAGTCTGAGTTGCTCTACTTTTAAGCTCTTTTTTTAAAAGTGTTTTTTTCTTTATTAGAGAAGTTATGGTTTTATAGAACAATCATGCATAAAATACAGGATCCCAGTATACCACACCATTAGTAACACCTTGTATTAGTATGAAACATTTGCTATAATTGATGAAAGCACATCTTTATAATTGTTCCATTAACCATAGTCCATGGTTCAATTTAGGATTCACTGTTCGTGTAGTACAGTTCCATGGATTTAAAAAAAAATTTTTTTATTATGTTACCATATATGCAACCTGACACCTCCCCCCGCCCCCAGCCTCACTCAGATATATACCTCTATGCTGTTAATTACGTTCACAGTGCTGTGCTACCATCACCACCACCTATTACCAAAACACCTCCATTCCAAACGAGAACCCTACACATTTCACGCCCCAACTTCCCTCCCGTTCCCGTCCCCATCCCCAGTACCCATCCTATATCTGCAAACCTATAATCTAGATTCTGACTCTGTGAGTTTGCTTATTCTGATTATTTCAAACCAGTGAGATAATACAACATTTGTCCTTTTGTGTCTGGCTTATTTCACTCAACATAATGTTTTCAGGGCTCATCTCTATTGTCGCATGTATCAGGACTTCATTCGTTTTTTATTGCTGAATAACTGGGTTGCTTCCATCTTTTGGCAGTTGTGAATAATGCCACTATGAACATCAGTTGCCACATCAGTTGACTCCCTGCTTTCAGTTCTTTAGGTATATACTTAACAGTGGGATTGCTGGATCATATGGTAATTTTTTTGTTATTTTTTTTTTAAATTTATAACAAAAACATTCTTAACATATGATCATTCCATTCTACATATATAATCAGTAATTCACAATATCATCACATAGTTGCATATTCATCCTCATGATCATTTCTTAGAACATTTGTATCTATTCAGAAAAAGAAATAAAAAGAAAACAGAAAAAAATGCATACATACCATACCCCTTACCCCTCCCTTTCATTGATCACTAGCATTTCAAACTAAATT
>PVIY010059283.1:0-12106 GCA_004026745.1 Myrmecophaga tridactyla | reverse complement strand
TGGCCCAGCGCGAGAGCCCTGGAGTAGCCAGACCTGCCAGAGCTCCTCGGAGCCCCTGCACCTGGCAGCTGGCACCGTCTGGGTTATAGGGCCCTTGCCGTACCCTGCCACAGCATCTGTTCAGTCAAGGGGACCCCACCCACCTGGCATTGCCCGCAGCCCCTCCTTTCCCTTCCCCTGCCCAGTCAGAAGCAGGTCCGGGGTCCTACCCTTAGAAGGCCACAGCTGCAGGGAAGGTGCCTGCAAGCTGGGCACCTCTGCCACCCAGAGGGCCCCCTGGGGCATGGTGTGCACAGTGCGGGCAGGCTGGGGCGGCTGTTGCCAGGAGCCACCCCTGACAGTGCCCCCACTGCCCTGTAGCTCCTTGCCAGAGGAGAAGAACACGAGCAGCTCCTCCCTGGAGAGCAGTCCGAGGCCGAGAGAGGCGCAGGAGGCCGGCCCCGGGGAGGCGGACGGCGAGCAGAAGAGGAGCCGTGCCCGGGAGCGGAGGCGGGAGGGCCGCTCCAAGACCTTCGACTGGGCCGAGTTCCGCCCCACGCAGCAGGCCCTGGCCCGGGAGCGCACGGGGGCCGAGCTGGGGCACCCTGAGCCCGAGCCCGGGGAGCTGGAGCGTGAACGGGCGCGACGGCGGGAGGAGCGCCGCAAACGCTTCGGGATGCTCGATGTACCGGACGGACCGAGTGCGGAGGACGCGGGCCTGCGGATGGACGTGGACCGGGGCCCCGGGCCGCAGGTGGCCGCGGACCTCAAGGCGCCGAGCGTCCACGTGGAGATCGAGCAGCGGTGGCACCAGGTGGAGACAACGCCTCTGCGGGAGGAGAAGCAGGTGCCCATCGCCCCCCTGCGCCCGCCCTGCGAGGACGGGGGCGAGCGGCTCTCCACCCACGCGCTGACTGCCCTGCTGGAGAAGGAGGTAGCGGGGTCCCGCCCGGGCTGCCCTCCCTCCCCTACCCGGGGAGACGCAGGCCCCCCTCCGGCTCGCCCTGTGGGGCTGAGAGCGTCAGGAGGCGGGAGTCTGGGGCCTCCCCAGGGAGTGGGGTGCTGCTCAGCATCGAGCTGGGGCTCAGCAGGCCCAGATGGGGTGGGCGTCCACCCAGCCCCTCCTGGGCATGACCCAGGTCTCCTGGGTGACCCTGGGAGAACGACGTGGTCAGGCCAGGGGTCGGGCTGGCTGGAGGCAGCAGCGAGGCAGGACAGTTCCACAGGGGTCCTGGGGATGGCTCCTCAGGGCTGGGGAAGGGGCTGTCTCCATGGTGATGGATGCACACGTGGAGCATCGCCCAGCAAGTGGTCAGCGCCGTGTTTATGTCATGTGCGCCTTTGGCGGGAAGTGGGCACAGAAACGAGACCCACTCAGGCAGGGGACCCTGGGCCGCTGTCGTCACTGAGGAGCCGCCCCCGGGCACCTGCCTTGAAGCCGCCCACATGCGCGGCTTCCCTCCTGTCCTTGTCCCACCTCGTGAGGTTTCTGGGCCCTCCCGGCCTCGCAACACCAGCACTTGTGTGTTTCCACTCCATACTGCAGGGAGCCTGTCCTCTGCTCCTATCGGTAAAATAGAAGAATAATTAGTAAAAGAAATGCAGTAAAGGCAAAAGGCAGTAAGATAACGCCAACACTCATTTTCTAATGCTGCCCAGTCAGCCCACTGAATCACAAATTTGGATTTTTAAAGGCGATCCCAGGAAGCCAGACACCAGTTGCACCAGTGCCTTTGGCAGCCCTGCTTCCTCACTCCCCTTCCCTGGCTGTGCTGCCCTGAGCCGGGGACCGCTGCTGACAGCCAAACCCCTGGGTGCTGCGGGGAGACCCAGCCTTAGTCCAGCATCGAGGAGGCCCCTGGGAAATGTCTGAGGAGGGGTGGGTGGAGGAGGGGAGCAGATGAGCTCGCTCACCGTGGGTGCTGACATCTTGTCTGGGAACCCGTTAGCCAGGGCGTTCCTGCAGTGGCCCCCGCAAAGGCCCCGGGCTGTGCTGGCCTGTATGTGCCCTGGGGAAGGGAGGGCCCAGCCGGTGGGCCTTCCTCCCGAGACAAGTGCCAAAGGTGTGTCTCCCAGCGGGCCCAGCACCTCCCCACACGTCCAGGTGCCTTGAGGCACCACAGCGCTGGCTCTAGCTGGGCAGGCACACACGCAGGTGTAAGGAGACCGGCCCCCACTTGCTCGTGACAGCGCAGACAGCACACGCGGGCTGATGCACCGCCGAGCTTAAGCACACGCCTCTTCTTGCCGACAGCTGGAGCAGAGCCAGAAGGAGGCCTCCGACCTTCTGGAGCAGAACCGGCTGCTCCGGGACCAGCTGCGCGTGGCTCTGGGCCGCGAGCAGAGCGCTCGGGAGGGCTACGTGCTGCAGGTAGGCTGGGCTCGTGCTCACCTGCTGGGCGGAACCTCCAGCCCGGGCCTCGGGTCTTCTTTTCCATCTGGGGTCTCTGCCCAGAATCTCCACGTCCGTGGGTCTCTGCGTAAGGACTCGTCCCAGCCGTCCCTCGTTCTGGCCCTCAGAAGACCCATTGTCCCCTGGTCCTCACCACCACGTATGGCCCCTCCCTTGCCCATGCATGCCTCCACAGTTAGAACCAGAGCAGCGCAGAACCCGGATGAGCCCGGCCATGGCCAGGGCGTAGCCTCCCCAGGTTGCTGGGCTGCAGCAGCCCCACAGCTCCACCTTTCCTCTTCTGCCTAGGCGGAAGTTTTGGGGTGGGGGGATCTGGCAACCCCAGCCCTGAGCAGGCCAGGCCAGCCTCGAGGGGCTGGGTGGGGCGGCTGCCGGGGACCTGGCTTGCAGGGTTTGGTCTCCCCCACGGCTCCAGGGCAGGGCACAGGCAGGTGAGAGTGACCCTGCTCAGGCCCCTTCCCTCAGGAGCTCTGCGTGGCCTCAGCAGCCTCGGGGGCCAGACCAGACCTGGGGTTGGGGGCAGTGAGACCAGGGCGCCTGGTTTGTTGACTGTCCCAGAGGTGCCCGGCCCCAGGCTCACTCTCCCACCATATTTCTACAGCCAGGTGCACGGCGAGTAGAGCCCGGGCACTGCCAAGGCAGCCAGGTACACCCAACTCCACACTCTTCCTTTCAGAGCCCGCCGGACACAAACCTGCATAGCTGCCATTGTGGGAGGGCAAGGGCAGCGTGGGGGCCAGGGGCAGCGCCCCTGTGCCGGAGTGCTTCAGAGGCCCAGGGGGACCCGGGCCCAGCCCCGCAGTGCCAGCCTCACCTGCACCGGCCCAGTGCCCGCAGACTCGCCCAACCGCCCCGTGTGCCTGGACCCTGCAACCCACAGCTTCTTGGCATGCCTAGAGGCCCAGCGCCTCCTTTCTCGGCCCCTCCTTTATGCCTCTCTCCGTTCTTTTCTTTTTGGCAGTTTTCTTCTCTTCTCTCGCCTGCCTGTGCTTCTCCCCCAGGCTGGCTCTCAGCCTGGCCCCAGAAGCTTTCCCTCTTCCCCTGCCCCTCACCTCATCCATGACCAGGCCCAGTTCAGCCTCTCAGGCTGGACAGCCTCTCCTGCAAGTCCAGTTCTGGATGCCTTCCAGGTGGTCCTGGAGCCCCAGGGGTCTGGAGAGTGCCTTTGTAATAACCCTTCCCAAATCCACTGCAGCCCCTGCCCCTCGGGGCTCTCCCCAGTGAGTCTCACAGCCCCTTAAGCTTGGGAGCACTGTGCTCAGAAGTGGGCGAGCAGCCTTGGCGCCAGCGTTCCACAGGGGCTGGGCCCTTTGCGGGGGTGGGGCCGCCCTGACTGGGGCCCAGACATGGAGCGTGGGGGCGGGACGGGACTGAGTGTCACATCTGTGGCTTCCCCACCAGTACAGCAAGAGCCAGCCGCAAGCAGGCCAAATCCTCAGGCTGGGCTGTTTGCTCGTTCTTGTTTGTGTCTCTGTTCCTTTTCCCCTGAAGTATATTAGCTCTGTTCTGTATGCCTTTCAGTTTGGGGATTTTTGTTTCCGTTGCTTTTTCTTTTTTCTTCCTCGCTTGCTTCACTTTCTGATTTTGAATTCCACACAGGTTTGTTTGTTTTGTCGATCATTACATTGTGCTCCATGGTTTCTGTCCCCCCCACCCCCCCCATTTGTCTTCTTGCAGGTAGAGATTAGATCTTCCTGTTACTGTCGAGGTTGGACACACGTCCCAAAGGACAGTGTTCCAGGTGTTGCACCTGACGTCTCCCAACTGTTGCCTTCCTTCCCTCTCCTCCCTTCCAGAAGGAAGTGCCTGCACGCCCTGTGCCCTGCAGCCTGCTGTGTTGGGCCCTTGTCTGGAGCTGCATACTTTTGTTTTGCAAAACAGACCAGTGCCAACCCCCTGCCTCCCCACCTTGCCTCCTGCTGGCTAGTTCTCCTGCCCTGCAGTCTTCGTTTTACTTCTCAGTGTGTTCCATTATTCAGTTTTATTTGGTTTATTTTTCCTAGAAGCTATTCAGTTAGAGCTGTTTTGATGTTATTGTCTGTGTTTTCTGTTTATCGGGAAGATTTCCCCAGAAATTGAGATGATTTGTTGGCTTTCTTTAATGGAAAAAAAAAACAAAGCACTGCAAAGAATGAAAGGCAGATGCGCCCGAGGAGCTTTTCTGTGGTTGATCCTGGCCAGAGGTGTGACACTCAGAACTGGGAGGCCAGAGTGTTACTAACCTAGTGTCTCGTCGATTTTTTTAAGACTGAAGTGGCCGCCTCCCCATCGGGTGCCTGGCAGAGGCTCCATAAAGTCAACCAGGACCTCCAGAGTGAGCTCGAAGCCCAGTGCCAACGCCAGGAGCTGGTCGGGCACCAGATCCAGGCCCTGAAGCGCAGCTACGGGGAGGCCAAGGACGTGATCCGCCACCACGAAGCCGAGATCCAGGGCCTGCAGGCTCGGCTCGGCAGTGCTGCCGCCGAGCTCGCTGTCAAGGAGCAGGCTCTGGCCAAGCTCAGGAGCGACCTGCAGCTGGAGAAGGACAAGGTCCGTGAGCAGCTGGAGGAGTGGCAGCACAGCGAGGCCACGCTGAGCTGCCAGCTGAAGGCCAGCGAGCAGCAGCTCCAGGGCGCCGAGGCCCGGCTGCTGGAGAAGACGCAGGAGCTGCGGGGCCTGGAGGTGCAGCAGGCACTGCAGAGGGATCGGCAGAAGGAGGTGCAGCGGCTGCAGGAGCGCATTGCCGACCTCAGCCGGCAGCTCGGTGCCAGCGAGCAGGCGCAGCAGCTGATGGAGGAGAAGCTGCAGCAGAACTACGGGCTGCTGCTGGAGAGCTGCGAGAGGGAGAAACAGATGCTGCTGCAGAAGCTGCGGGCGCTGGAGGACAAGGCCAGCGCCTATGAGGACCAGCTGCAGGGTCACGAGCAGCAGGTGGAGGCCCTCCAAAAAGAGAAGCTGAGTGCCAAGCTCGAGGGCAGCGAGATGGCGCGCCAGCTGGAGGAGCAGCTGGAGGAGAAGGAGGCCAGCATCCGGAAGCTCGCTGAGCACGTCCAGAGCCTCCAGGATGAGCGGGACCTGACCAGGCAGCGGGTGCAAGAGCTGACAGAGCATGTCACCGCCTCCGATGGGGACCTGGCTGAGCTTCGGGAGAAGCTGAGGGGGCGGGAGGCAGACTGCCAGCGTTTAGAGCGCGCCTACAGGGAGGTGTCGGGCCAGCTGCGCAGCATGGGTTCCCGGCTCCAGGAGAGGGAGGACGAGCTGGCCCGCATCAGGGAGGTGCACAGGACAGTGCTGGGGCGGAGGGACCAGGACCTCCACGAGGCTCTGGTTAAAGTGGCTGCCCTGGGCAGCAGCTTGGAGGAGACAGAGGTGAAGCTCCAGGCAAAGGAAGAGGTTTTGAGGAAATTAGCAAGTGAGCCTTCAAAGGACACGGAGGAGCCTTGTGCTGCCCTCGACGCAGAAGAGGAGGGCATCGCACACATGGGCCAGCAGCCCCAAGCTGTGGGGAGCCCCCTGGGCTTCCCACCCCCCAGGCTCGAGGACGAGGACCTGGGGTCTGTCCTTGGGGGGGATTGCGGGGAAGGCAGTCCCAGTCAGGGAGCTGGCGCTGCACCCCCCAAGTCAGGAGAGGTGCCCGACAAGGAGGGGCTCCCACATAACGCAGCCAGACCGGACCAGGGAGTCCCTGGTGTGAAAAGACAAAGAATCCGCTTCTCCACTATCCAGTGCCAAAGGTACATCCTCCCCGATGGGTCCGAGAAGACGTGGACCAGCAGCACGTCTTCGGACACAAGTCAGGACCGGTCCCTTTCAGAGGAGAGCATGTCTTCGGAGCCCACCCCCAGCACACTCCCTGGAGCCAGCGATTCAGAGACGTACCTCTCCATCATACACTCCCTGGAGACCAAGCTCTATGTCACTGAGGAGAAGCTCAAGGATGTGACGATGAAGCTGGAGGGCCAGCAGGGTCAGAGCCAGGAGGCCCTGGCCGCGCTGCACCACCAGTGGGCCAGCACTGAGGCACAGCTCCGCGAGCAGCTGCGGGCCAGTCTGGTCCAGGTCAGCACCCTGGCCTCCCAACTAGAGCAAGAGAGATGGGAGAGGACGCGGACAGCCAGAAATCACCTTGGGGAACTCAAGGACTTCCAGCTAAAAAACAACCAGGCCCTAACCTGCTTAGACAGCTGCCGAGAACAGCTGAGCACTCTGCTTCGGCCCGGCCAGGAAGAAGAGCCAGGAGCCTGTGAGGTCTCTCTGGCCACCGTGGAGAGCTTACTAGTGGGCGCCATGCAGGTTCTGCAGTCCCTGCCAGCTCCCGCGGACGGCCCCACCCGGGTCGAGCTCGAAGAGGGGCTCTCCATAGACGAGGAGGCGCCGCCTCCCCAGCAGCAGCCTGTGCTGACCGAGCAGGAGCAGCTGAAGCTCCTGTCTGAGCAGATGGCTCTGGAAGCCTCGTTGATAAATCACATCGCTGACTCTTTGAAAAATACAACATCTGATGTGTTTCGTGTCCTCCAAGAGATTTCTCAGTCAGGAAAGTTGCCGCTGGAGTCCGAGACTGCCGTGGCTCATTCTGGGGCTGCAGCCAGTGCCTTGGCCAAGAAGTTGCTGGTTGATAGTGAGTTTTGGAGCCAGGTTGAGGCTCTAAGTAAGCACTTGGGCTCACTGGGAGGGGAGGCGGCCGGCATGCCCGAGGCAGGGCAGCCAGGACTCCCACAAGCCCTGGTCCCTGCCCTGGCAGACGCTGCGCTGGTCAGGGCAGAGCTCGGCTTTGTCGCCCAGTCTGCGAGGGAGTCACTTCACCGGAGATTAAGGAACATTCAGGAAAACCTTCAGGGGACCAAGACAGCCCTCGAGCAGCACAAACGCGTGCTGGGGGAGCTCTTGGGAGCCTCCCAGACCCCAGATTTCCAGAGAGGGACTCAGCAGGTATCAGAAGCCCTCCGGCTCCCGGCGGGTGTTGTGCAAGGCGTGCAGCCACCCCAGGACATGAGCCCAGGCCCGGACAGCTCCCCAGCCCCCTCAGGCTTGCCTGACCGCAGCCCTGGGGCCCTCGCTGCTGTGCAAGAGGAACTTGCCCGGCAGCTGAAAGAGAAGGCCGGCCTTCTGGGCGAGATCTCTGCTGCTCTGGCCTCTCTCCCTCCTGGGGAGCCGGCTTCTGACTGCCAGAAGCTTCTCCGGGCGTCACACCGTCTTTCCTGTAGCACCTGCTCAGGAGGCCTCGGCCGGTATTCTTCCTTGTTAGTCCAGGATGCGATTGCTCAGGCCCAGGTGTGTTACACGGCCTGCAGGGTCCGGCTGGAGCATGACGCAGAGCTGCGGCTTCTCCAGGACCCCTGGCGGGGCCGGGACGGCTCGTGCCGGGAGCACGCGCAGGCTCTGGACGCCCTGCGGGAGGAGTACGACGTCCTGCTCCGGAAGCAGAAGAGCGAGTGCCTGCAAGTGATTGCTGTCGTCGAGAGGGAGAACGCAGAGCTCAAGGCCAGGGTCGCGCAGCTGGGCCAGCAGCAGAAGCAGCTGGAAGAGGTGGAGAGCAGGCACAGCGAGAGCATTTTCGCCCTGCAGGGGCGGTACGAGGAGGAGATCAGGTGTGTGGTGGAGCAGCTGAGCCGCACGGAGAGCACGCTGCAGGCCGAGCGGAGCCAGGTGCTCCGCCAGCTGGACGCGTCCGTCAGGGACAGGCAGGACATGGAGAGGTGGCACGTGGCGCAGATGCAGACGCTGGAAGACAAGTTCCAGCTCAAGGTGAAGGAGCTGCAGATGGTCCACGAGGAGGAGCTGAGGGCCTTCCGGGAGCACTATTCCCAGAACCTGCAGTGCCTGCAGGAGACCCTCCGCTGCTACCAGGGGGAGCACCCGGAAGCCCTGCCACCTGCCTCTGCCCAGCCCGCTGGGCAGCCCAGTGGCCCCACACAGGGGTCTGACCCCACGATGGGGCTACAGGAGCGCATCCAGGAGCTGGAGGCCCAAACCCTGGTCATGCGCGAGGAGCTGGAGCTCAGGGGCCTGGAGGGCAGCGCGGCCACGCTGCGGGAGAAGTATCAGAAGGACTTTGAGAATCTCAAGGTTAATGTCCAGAGTGCTTGCCCATGGCGGGGCCGGGGGGCGGGTTCTGTACCGCTGGCCATGGGGCAGGTCTCGGCAGCTCTTAAGTGACTGGCTGCTCCCCTTCCCCTCACTGGCCACGCTGGCCGCTCAGTGCTGGACTTGGGCCAAGGGGTCAGCCGCACGTTTCCCGGCACCCAAAGACAGAGCAGGAACAGTAAGTGCAGGAGGAAAGAATTTCTCCGCCTTCCCCAGGGCTCTCGCCCATCAGGAGCCTGGCGAGGGTCCCCAGAGCAGTCTCTGCGTGCCCTTCCTACCCCACCACACCCTATGTAGACCCACGCCCGAGGCCTCTGCCTGGGAAGCCCTGGAGTCTGAGGAGAGGGAACAAGGACAGTCTTCTGTCTCCTCAGAGCAGAGCTGGGTGTTTCCAACAAGGCAGTGCAGAGTCGCTGTCCCATCCCAGTTCTGTCCCCAAGGGAGCGTGTTTGACAGGCTCCTGCACAAAAAGGGCTTCTCTGCCCAGTGCAGCGATTGGCTGCACATCTCATTTCGGGAGCTTTGGGAACCATTCCCCCGGCCCCCGCTTTGCCCCTCAGATCCTCCATGCCATCAGGCAGAATACTGAGCCCTGGCATGCGGCAGCCACCTCGCAGCCCTGGGGGCTGGGCGCAGCCTGTGGCCAGGGTCTACTGCCCTCCCCCATGCCTGCTGGGCTACTGGCAGCTTGTCTCCTGAGCTCCCTGCCTGGGCCATCTCGGTGTCACCCCCTCCAGCATCACACCCTTAAACTCAGAAGTTGGCTGTGATACCCGTGACCCTACTTGTGTCCAGCAATTTGCCCAGCTTCTGTCCAGAGGCTCTCCATGACCTGCCGTGCCTCCAGTGAGAGGGCAGCTCCCATGCTGCAGCTGGGCTCTAGGGTGCCCTCATCCTGCCTTGAGCCCTCCGCAGGGCCTAGAGCCCCCAGACAACCCTCCCGAGACACGTTGAGTTTGCGGTGAACCACACTCTGGAGGGCGCAGTGACACCGCCACTGTGACCGGCATCTTGCCCCAGTCAGGGACAGCAGGACTTGGTTTCTCTGGCGCCCCAGGGGCCACGTGCCTCTCCCGGAAGCTGGAAGGCAGGTGTCGGTCCCAGGGACTAGAGGCTGCCATCTGCCCGCAGCGCCACCAGCTTGGATGCACGTGCTCCCCAAGGAAGCCGTGGAGCTGTGGAGGCGCATTTCTGCCCCAAGGAGCCTGACCCTAGTCCTCAAGCATCCCAGAGCACCCAAAGGGGAGGGAGGCAGGGCCCACCACGCCAGGGAGGGGAGGGCCCAGTGCTGCAGGCTGCTGTGCAGTCAGCCCGGGCGCCGCCAGTAACAGCGTGGACGGAGGACCTGCGCGCATGCTCCCGGCCCCCGGGCTCCGTGCCGCCCACGGCACGGTCACTGCCTGCCTGGCCCACGCTCAAGGGCAGCGGCCCAGTCTTGCACAGTCTGAAGCATCATTTACCAGGTTCTCCCGGTTTTTGAAAAATTGGTGAAATGCCTGATTTCTGCTCTGAAGTGCATCTTGCCAGGGGTTTAGACAGAAAGTGGGAGGCCTGTGCGCCCCCCAGAGTTGCCTTTACCCCTCTTTGGGCAGCTGAATTGTAGGTAAGACGAGCTTGAGGAGTGGGCCTGGCTCCTACCCCTGGCCTGGGGACAGTATGGACCCTTCCTAGGTCACCCCCTTTGTCTTCCCCTCCTCCTACTTGGGTGATGACCCAGCCCAGTGCACACTAGCTTGGAAGTGATTCTTTTATTGTGTGTCTGCTTAGCGTGCTGCGGTCACTGGTAAGGTGTCTCATGTGTATCTTTGAAAGGAAAAGGGGGGCACAGGTCAGAGGGGCCAGTTAGTGCAGCCTCTGCTTCCCTTGGTTGACAGCTGGGGCACGTCAGCTAGGGGGTCCTCAGAGGACCCCTCGCCCTCAGAAGTGGGCTCCACCCAGCCCCATGGGGCAGCCTGGGCTTGCTGCAGCTGGTCCGTATGTCAGGCGGCCCCGGCTGAGAAGGGGGCCAGTTCGTCCCTGCCACCTGCTTATGGAGCACTCCAGGCAGGACGGCCCTGGGGCTTTGTTCCACACGCCCCAGGTCAGAAAGTGAGCCCCCATTGCTCTTCTGCTGTGCACCGAGGCCGCAAGGCCAGGGCTGGTCTTTGACCTTGCAGTCTGTTCCACCCCCAGCTGTCGTGGGGACCTGGGTGTGCTTTGTGGGATGTGGCACCCCTCTGTAAGCACCCTGGGGCGAGAATGTGCTCTCCAGCGCCGGGGCAGGGGCTTGTCTGCTCATTAAGCAGGAAGCGCGGCTCGGAGGCGCAGACAGAGGTCGACCGCGTGTGCTGTCACTCCGC
Source organism: Myrmecophaga tridactyla (assembly GCA_004026745.1). Classification (NCBI taxonomy): domain Eukaryota; kingdom Metazoa; phylum Chordata; class Mammalia; order Pilosa; family Myrmecophagidae; genus Myrmecophaga; species Myrmecophaga tridactyla. The sequence continues at coordinate 1,312 of PVIY010059283.1, read as the reverse complement.
AGGCCACGTGTGAGCGAGGGTTTGCAGCAATGGAGGAGACCCACCAGAAGAAGATAGAGGACCTGCAGAGACAGCACCAGCGGGAGCTAGAGAAACTGCGTGAGGAGAAGGACCGCCTGTTGGCTGAGGAGACAGCGGCCACCATCTCAGGTGGGGACCGGTGACTCCAAGACCCTGGCCTTCCCACTGCCTTCTGGTAGACGCTTTAAGCCTCATCATCCAAGAGACTTCCTGGGACGCTGTCTCAGAGGAAGAGGCTTTAGGAGGGCTGGGGCACAGCGTGTCCGGGCCAGATGGGGGGCTCTGATGGGACAGTGCCTCTGTGCAGCACGCCCGTCCCATCGGAGTCAGGAGTGGAGCAGCTCTGGCCGGTAGAAAGGCTTGGCCCCCAGTCCCGTGACCTGCTCTGCCCCGGGGCGGGCAGAACCGTTTGCGCAGCCCTTGCTGTGTGCTCCCAGTTTAACTGAGTACAGACTCACAGTGCTACATCGCTCTAGCGAGAAGGAAGAAAACTGCCCCCAAACGCTCGTTTTGTTTAAAACTCATGCTTGAATTTAACAGACATTTATTTAGTTTGTTCTGTTGTCTTCTAAATAAAAAAAAACACGCCTACCAAAAGAAACGTCTGCAGGCCTGTAGACAGAGCATGGCGCCCAAGCCTACCATGCTCTGTGCAGCACCACGAGGTCCACACTCCCGCCGGGGCGGGCACGGCGGGCCGGCCTGGCAGTGACCCACGTCCTTGTCCACAGCCATCGAGGCCATGAAGAGCGCCCACCGCGAGGAGCTGGAGCGGGAGCTGGAGAAGACGCAGCGCTCCCAGAGCAGCAGCCTCAACTCGGACATCGAGGCCCTGAGGCGGCAGCACCTGTGAGTCGCTGGGGTGGGGTTGGGGGGTCGAGTGAGGCTCAGGCGTCAGGCGCTCTTCAGGGCCCCCCCTGGGTCAGTACAGCCGTCCCCCGGAAGTGTTCTTTCCACCTGCTGCTCTTGTCCCGGGGGCTTGCAGAGAGAACATGGGGGGCGGTGGGCCGGGTCTTGGAAGTCTCACCCCAAAGCCCCTGGTGGCCCTTAGACCCATGGCCAGGGAGAGAGCCGTGCTCAGACGCACGGGGCCACGGGGCAGGTCTCGAGGCTCTGCCTCTGGGGTGCTGGCTCCTGGGCTTGACCCAGACACGGCCAACCTGAGAGGGGCTTCCGAGAGCACCCTAGGGCCAGCCCCCCAAATGCCACGAGAGAAAGGACTCTCAGCTGAAAGAGCAGTTTCATCTTAGGAATACAAGGCTGTTAGGGCTTGGGCGGGGGTGGGGGGGGG
>PVIY010059282.1:0-12107 GCA_004026745.1 Myrmecophaga tridactyla | reverse complement strand
GATATGACATATAAAATCCAGAAGGCAAAATAGTAGAAGAAAGTACTACCCATGCAGTAATAACACTGAATGTTAATGGATTAAACTCTCCAATCAAAAGACATAGTCTGGCAGAATGGATTAAAAAACAGGACCCATCTATATGCTGTCTCTACTCAGAGGACATAAGGGCAAGGACACAAATGGACATTTACACACCAATGTTTAAACCTTGTGTCTAATGTTCCTTTTATCTACCTTGTCAACAGATGAATAGAACGTATGGAATAAAAATAAATAATAGGGGGAACTAATGTTAAAATAAATTTAGTTTGAAATGCTAGTGATCAGCGAAGGGGAGGGGTAAGGGGTATGGTATGTAAAATTGTTTTTTTCTGTTTGTTTTATTTTTTTTTTCTCTTTTTATTTCTTTTTCTGAATTGATGCTATTGTTCTGGGAAATGATCATGATGATGAATATGCAACTATGTAATGATATTGTGAATTGCTGAGTGTATGTGTTGGGAATGTTTGTGTTTCTTGTCTTTTTTTTATTTAATAAAAAATTTAAAAAAAAAAATTTTAAAAGGAAATAGGGGAAAAAAAAAGATTAGGCCTAAGAGTCACCCCCAGAGAACCTCTTTTGTTGCTCAGATGTGACCTCTCTCTCTAAGCCAACTCAGCAGGCAAAATCACTGCCCTCCATCCTACATAAGACATGACTCCCAGGAGTGCACATCTCCCAGGCAACATGGGACAGAAATCCTGGGATAAGCTGGGACCTGGCATCAAGAAATTGACAGAGCCTTAAGAGTAATGAGACAAAATAGTGTCAGTGCATGGGAGATTTCAAACAGAGTCAAGAAGATATCCTGCAGGTTATTTTAATGCATTATATAGACACCCCGTTTTAGTTTATGGTATATTGGAGTGGCTAGAGGGAAGTACCTGAAACTGTAGACCTGTGTTCCAGTAGCCTAGATTATTAAAAACAACTGTATAAAGATATAGCGTTTACAATATGACTGTATGATCATGAAAACCTTGTATCTGATGTTCTTTGTATCCAGGGTATGGACAGATAGTAAAAAACATGGATAAATAAATAAATAATGAGCAGAACAAAGGTTGAAATAAATTGGGTAGATGGAAAAAACAGTGGTCAGTGAGAGGGAGGGGTAAGGTGTATGGTATATATGAGATTTTTCTTTTTTTCTTTTTCTGGAATAATGAAAATGTTCAAAAAAATGATCATGATGAATACACAGCTATGTGATGATATTGTGAGCCACTGATTGTACACCACGTATAGAATATATATATATGTAAAGATTTCTTAATTTTTAAAAAAAGGAAATGAACCATTGATGCATACTGTAATATGGAAGAACCTTGGAAACATCAGGCTAAGTGAAAGAAGTCAGACACAAAAGACTGTATATTATGATCCTATTTATATGAAATGTCCAGAATAGGCAAATCCATATAAACAGAAAGCACATTAGTGTTTACTAAAGGGTAGGAGTAAAGGGTAATAGGAAGTGACTGCTAATGAGTATGGGGTTTCTTTTGGACATGAAAATTTCTGGTATTACGTCAGAGTGATGGTTGCACAACCTCATGAATATAGTAAAAAACAATTATGCACTTCAAAAGGGCAGACAAAGTAGGTGAATTATATTTCAATAAAAAGTAAACATAGTGAGGCAGCTGAATTAATATGAACAAGAAATTATCTTCAACACATATTAAGTTTAAAAATACCAGATTTCTCAATATGAAATGGAAATGCTAGTGGTCAATGAGAGGGAGGGGTGAGTGGTATGGTATGTATGAGTTTTTTCTTTTTTACTTCTTTTTCTGGGATGATACAAATGTTCAAAAACATGATCATGGCGATGAAAACACAAATATGTGATGATATTGTGAGCCATTGATTGTAGACCATGTATGGAATGTTTGTATGTTAAGAATGTTTGTGTTTGCATGTTGTTTTATTAATAAAAATTTTTTTAAATCAAAGCATTGCATATAGAATCCTATATTTGTGTGTTTAAAAACAATATATATTATATCCATAAATGCTTTTATATACGTAAAATATCTCTAAAAAAATAAACAAGAAATGGTAATAGTGGATGATTCTGGGGAAAGAAACTAGGTGGATGGAATACAAGAGTAGGAGACTTATTTTCACTATATACCTTTTGTAGTCCTTCATTTTCACTATGGGCTTGTATTAGCTGTTCAAATACTACCTTTTTTAAAAAAAGATGTATGCATTCATCAAGTATTTACTAATGTACCAACTATTTTTGTAAACATGAGTATCCATCCATAAGCAAGTGCCTATCTGTTTAAGTTACCACTCCTCTCCCAGAATCTCTCCTTTCCCACAATCTTATTTGTGTATATCCAAGTAGGTAAAGTTTTTTTCTTCCTAAATTACCAAATTTCTGCTGATATTCTTAGTTTTCATCCCTTCCATATTAATGCATAATGAATTTCTAGGTCCTCTTTTCTTCAAATGTCTTTATATTTCCGTAAAAGCATAACTAAGTGCATTCTAATTTCACATCACAGCGTTGTGGTTAGGTGGCAATAGTAGTGGTGTAATCATTTAAGTGCAGGAGGCTTATTCCTAAAAAAAAAAAGTGTAAGAAATGTGCTGGTTTGAAAGGATGTATGTATCCTAGAAAAACCATGTTTTAATTGAAATCCCATTTCATAAAGACAGAATAATCTCTATTCAATACTGTATGTTTGAAACTGAAATTAGATCATCTCCCTGGAGATGTAATTTAATCAAGAGTGGTTGTTAAACTGGATTAGGTGACGACATGTCTCCACCCATTTGGGTGGGTCTTAATTAGTTTCTGAAGTCCTATAAAAGAGGAAACATTTTGGAGAAGGAGGAGATTCAGAGAGAGCAGAGAATGCTATAGCACCACTATAGCAGAATCCACCAGCCCTCGACCTTTGGAGATGAAGAAGGAAAATGCCTCCCAGCGAACTTCGTGAAAGGAAGCCAGGAGAGAAAGCTAGCAGATGATGCCATGTTCACCATGTGCCCTTCCAGCTGAGAGAGAAACCCTGACCATGTTCACCATGTACCTTCTCACTTGAGAGAGAAACGCTGAACTTCATCAGCCTTCTTGAACCAAGGTATCTTTCCCTGGATGCCTTAGATTGGACATTTCTATAGACTTATTTTAATTGGGGCATTTTCTTGGCCTTGGAACTGTAAACTAGCAATTTATCAAAATTTTTTAAAGCCATTCTGTTTCTGGCATATTGCATTCCAGCAGCTAACAAACTAGAAGAGTAATTTCCTTTGAAATTAAAATGCCACTACTTTATTATTCCCTTTTCATTTTTTTGCAGATTTTATTGAGATAAATTCACTTATCTTATATTCCACAAAGAATACAATAAGTATCTCACAGTATCATCACTTCGTTGTGCAATCATCATCACACTCAATCGTAGATTATTTTCATTGCCTCAAAAATAAAATTATCAGATAGACACACAGAAAAGAAAACCCAAAATATCATTTATCCCTTATTTCCCTCTATTATTGACCCCTAATATTGCTGTGGTTCACCAGTTATTGTTGATGAAATAATTTTGAGGTATTGCTGTTAAACTCTAGTTTGTATCTTGCAATAGGTATTTTTACCCACATCCTACTCTATTATTAACTCTTTACCAGTATCATGCATTTGTGCTAGTTCATGCAAGAACTTACTTAAATTTGTAGTGTTCAATGATGACATACGTAAGGCTAAAAAACCCCTTTCAACCAAATTCTCCTGCACTACAGCACTATTCCTTATATTCCCAGTAATGAGCTCCTTACCCCATATCTATTTCCAAACATTTTCAATTCAATTTCATACATTCTGAACATTTAGGTTACTGCTTCCTCTTCTCTAGCTTCTGACTATTTCTCAGTATCCTATATTCTACATTTTAAGACTGAGTTTACATATTCTAGTTGGTTCATATTTCTGAAATCGTGTTATAGGTGTCCTTTTGTGTCTGACTTATTTCATTCAGCATTATGTCCTCAAGGTTCATCCATGTTGTCGCATGTTTCAGGACCTCATTTCTTCTTAATGCTGCATAATATTCCATTGTAGGTATATACCGCATTTTGTTTAACCATTCATCTGTTGATTGGCATTTGGATTGTTTCCATCGTTTGACAATTGGGAACAATGCTGCTATGAACATTGGTGTGCAAATGTCTGTTCATGTCTCTGACCTTAGATCTTCTGGGTATATACCAAGTAGCAGAATTGCCAGGTCATAGGGCAACTCAGTATTTCATTTTCTGAGGCACTGCCAAAATGTCTTCCACAGTAGCTGTACCATTTTATACTCCCACCAAGAAAGAATAGGTATTCCTATTTCTCCACATCCTCTCCAACATTTGTAGTTTCCCATTTGTTTAATAGCAGCCAACCTTACAGATGTGAGATGATATCTTATTGTGGTTTTGATTTGCATTTCCTTAATAGCTAAAGAAGATGAACAGCTTTTCATCTATTTTTTAGCCATGTATATTTCATGTTTGGAGAAATGTCTATTCATATCTTTTGCCCATTTCATAATTGGGTTGCTTTTCCTTTTATGGTTAAGTTGTAGGATTTCTTTATATATTCTGGATTTCAAACTGTTATCAGATATGTAGTTACCAAATATTCTCTCCCATTGAGTTGGCTGCCTTCTCACCCTTTTGACAAAGTCCTTTGAAGTACAGAAATGTTCAATCTTGAGGATTTCCATTTATTTTTTTTTTCTTTTGTTGCTCATGCTTTGGATATAAGGTCTAAGAAGCTACCTTCTATCACTTAGTCTTGAAGATGTTTTCCTATATTCTAGGAGTTTTATGATCTGGCTCTTATATTCAGGTCTTTGATCCAATTGAAGTTAATTTTTGTATAGAGTGTGAGCTGGGGATCCCCTGTCATTCCTTTGGATATGGATATCCAGTTCTCCCAGCACCATTTGTTGAAGAGACTATTCTTTTCCAGTTCTGTAGATTTGGGGGCTTTGTCAAAAATCAAATGACCAGAGATCTGAGGGTCTATTTCTGAACTACTGATTCTATTCAATTGATTAATATATCTATTTTTGCCATTATCATACGATTTTGACCACCATGGCTTTATAATATGCTTTAAAGTCAGGAAATGTAAGTCCTCCCACTTCATTCTTCTTTCTCAGGATGTTTTTGGCTATTTGAGACCCCTTTCCCTTCCAAGTAAATTTGATAACTAGCTTTTCCAATTCTGCAAAGTAGGTTGTTAGAATTTTTATTGGTTTTGCATTGAATCTGTAAATCATTTTGGGTAGAACTGACATCTGAATGGCATTTGCTCTTCCTATCCATGAACATGGAATGCCTGTCCACCTATTTAGGTCTTCTTTACTTTCTTTAAGCAATGTTTTGCAATTTTCTGGCACAGATCCTTTCCATCCTTGGTTAAGTTTATTACTAGATACTTGATTCTTTTAGTTGCTCTTGTGAGTGGAGCTTCTTCTTAATTTCCACCTCAGTTAGCTCATTCCTAGTGTATAGAAACTCTCATGATTTTTGTACATTGATCTTGCATCCCACCACTTTGCAGAATTTGTTCATTAGCTCAAGTAGCTTTGTTGTAGATTTCTCAAAATTTTCCAAATATAGGATCATATCATCTGCAAATAATGAGAGTTTTACTTCTTCCTTTCCAACTTAGAGGCCTTTTATTTCTTTTTCTTGCCTAATTGTTCTTGCTGGAACCTCTAGCACAATGTTGAATAACAGTGGTGACAATGGGCATCCTTGTCTTGTTCCTGATCTTAGAGGGAAGGCTTTCATTCACTCACTACTGAGTATAGTGTTGACCATGGGTTTTTCATATATGCTCTTATCACATTGAGAAAATTTCCTTCTATTCCTACCTTTTGAGGTGTTTATATCAAGAAAGGGTGCTGAAAAAAAGGGGGGGTGCTGAATTTTGTCGAATGCCTTTTCATCATCAACCAAGCCGATCATGTGATTTTTCCCTTTCGATTTGTTAATGTGTTGTATTACATTAATTGATTTTCTTGTGTTGAACTACCCTTGCCTGCCTTGAATAAACTCCACTTGACCATGATGTCTAATTCTTTAATGTGCCATTGGATTTGATTTGCAAGTATTTTGTTGAGAATTTTTGCATCAATATTCATTAAGGAGATTGGTCTGTAGTTTTCCTCTCTTATAGTATCTTTCTCAGGTTTGATATTAGAGTGATATTAGCAAATAGAATGAGGTAGTGGTCCCTTTTCTTCAATTTGTTGGACGAGTTTGAGCAGAAATGGTGTTAATTCTCCTTGGAATATTTGATAAAATTCCCCTGTGAAGCTATCTGGCCCTGGGCTTTCTTTTTTTTTTTTTAATATTTTTTATTTTGAAATATAACATATATACAAAGAAAAGAAAGAAACAATGATTTTCAAAGTACGCTACAACGAGTAGTTACAGAATAGTTTTTAGAGCCTGGGCTTTTCTTTGTAGGGAGGTTTTGATGACTAGTTGAATCTCTTCACTTATGGTTGGTTTGTTGAGGTGTTCAAGTCAGTATAGGGTGTTCATGTGTTTCTAATAAATTGTCCATTTCATCTACATTGTCTAGTTTGTTAGCATGCAGTTGTATATACTATCCTCTTATCTTTTTTTCTTTGGGATCCATGGTAATGACAGTCCTCTCATTTCTGATTTTATTTATTTGTATCTTGTCTCTTTTTGACTTTGTCAGTCTAGCTAAGGGTTTGTCAATCTTGTTGATCTTCTCAAAGAACCAATTTTTGGTTTTATTGATTCTATTGTTTTTTTTTAATTCTCCAATCCATTTATTTCTGCTTTAATCTTTGTTATTTCCTTAGTACTTGCTTTAGTAGTTTGCTGATTTCCCTAGTTTTTTCAGTAAGTTAGCTAAGTCTTTGGTTTTAGCTCTTTCTTCCTTTTTAATGCAGGCTTTTAGAGCTATAAATTTCCCTCTCAGCACCACCTTCACCTCATTCCTAAGCGGTTTTTTTTTTTTTAATGTTTCATTTCCATTTATTCATTTATGCAAAGACAATACCACAATAGGTAATAGGAATGTATCTTTATGTTTAAAGTTAATTTTCTGTTTTGAAAGGTTCGGGACTTTGTCTCTTTTTTCTACCTTACTCTGTTAAATACTTCACTCCAACAAAATAGCAAACAATAAATATATTCCCTTACTTTCCTTTAAAGTCATACTGGGATAATTAGAATTGACTCTTGAGAATCTGGATACCATTTATAGTAAGCTAGAGATTTAATCACAGAATGATACATTAGAATGTCATCCATAGAATAAAAGTATCAGAATTTTTAAAAGGACAAATTTTAGGGCATTTGCAAATGGTGAGGCACAGGAAAGCCCTCTTAGAATCCTTCAAAGTGATAAGATTCTTTCCTTCAGATTCAGAATGAAAATATTCGGCCACGATGGGCATTGGTGATATAGCCCATGATAGTTGCATTAGGTTAGGAATAAAGGAGTTTCCACATTTTAGGGGAGGAGCCAGTGGAACAAAGGCCAGGAAGCCACTTTAAACTCATGTCCATGGCAGATCAGATGATGCTGACACAACTGTTTCCCCTAGAAAGGTATTATCCCATTGCTAACTTTCCCAGGCTGTCCTTCAACTGTTCATACTGCTGCTTCCTGTCTTTCCATCACCAGTTCTAGGAGCAAACCTGCTAGAGGAATAGTATCACAGACTGGGAAAGCAAAATATGGTTACAGCAAGGGGATCTGATGGTATACTTGTCATGATGTATGTCTAATGAAATGACCAGATAATCTAGAAATGTATTGTCGACTCTGACTCTAGCACGCTCTTGGGGTATACTTATTAAACAACCGTTGTGATTTACATATTTCCAATACTACCTACTTGGACTCTCCTAGAATACTTTACTTTAAAAAAGAAAAATAATAGGTTAATAAACAAAAATAAAAATCTATTTTCTCTATAACAAATAACTAATATTTTAAAGTTCTTACAAAAACAGTTCCTTTCAGATACTCTGATTAACCTGTAAGTGACATAAAAAATTTTCAGTATTCTTTAATACAAATATTTTTGCACAATTTAAGATAAAGCCATTTAGTTTAGCATTTTAAGGAAAAAAGTATTACAAGAAAAATGGGAGAATGGTAACTCACTGAGAACTTATGTACCTAGTAAAGTTTAGTTTGTTTTAGATTGTTTTAAAAAAAAATTAGGCCCAGAATTTTAGCTATCTGGGCCTAATTTAGGACATCTATGTGTGGATTCTAGATAACAGATAAAATATTTTAAGCTAATAAACATGAGATCCGTTGATTGGACTGTTTTTGTTTTTAAAGAACCTGTTTTACCAGGTTTAACTAAGAAATACTTGAATAAAGCTAGCTATATATTGAGTTTCACTGATTAAAAGTGCAGTTTTAAAAACTCTGCTTTTGTGGTTGAATTTCTAGACAAATTACAAATGCAAAGCATATAATATTGTAGATATTGTACTGTTTGCAAGTACTTGTTGGAGAAGTGAAATGCTTGTCTTCAAACTGTCAAAATTCTGACTTCTCAAAATAATGGGGTTTTATAGCAATTTTTTTGAAAATCAGTATTGGCTTTTAAGTTCTTAAAATGTCAATTTCAATTAAAAAATCTTTACAGATAAATCTTAAAGTTAATTCCTTCAGTCTCAGTTATTTTTTACTTTCAACTATGTATTCAACACAGAACCAGTTTCTAAATAAACGTCTAATGAAGAACAGTTCATTAGACTGTAAAACAAAAACAATGTAAAACAAAAGTAGGCAATCTAATACAACTTGCACAGAAAGTCTGAGTGTGATTTATTAAAATTCAGAATTGCATTTTTATAATAGTGGAAAATTTTCAATCTCTTCTTAATATCAAAACCAGCAACTGCCTTTGAGACTAGTAAGTGAGGAGAGAGTCAAACAGATTTAAGTACTGCCTGACTTCTTCTAAAGTGATGCACTCTTTTATCCTTAAAGTAATCATTTTGGGTAGCCAGAGAATTTCCCAGTCTGTTCCCAGGATTAAATAGACAAAATACCACTGTCTGTATGCTTCGATCCACAGATTTCTTTTGTGGGCCATTTGCAGAGGCTGGGGTAGCTTCATGAACTGAGCATTCAGTTGGGAAACTTCAGTCCCTGGGTCAACGTCATTACAGGGGTAGTTAACAGCTGTATAAGCTGGAGGCATAAACAGCTCCTTTGTTCCCCAGTAGGCCACTGTGGTGGCATCTGCTAATTATATACAGGCACCTGGTATCCAGTGATAACCTGCACTGATAAACTTGGATAAGGAGAATATGCCTGAACATACTGAGTTATAGGACTCATCATGGTTGGAGGTTGCATATAAGTTTCAGTATTTGAATTACTCCAAACACTGAAAATGTGGTGAAGGAGGAGGATTAAAAACCAAAAGACATGGCTGCACATGATAAGCATGTAAATTTTGTTTCCTGATTACAGGGCCTAGTTTCAGCTTTTTACCATGGAAATTTATCTGTGATTCTACTATCTTCTGCACATCCATGTCATAAAATGAAACAAATCCATAGCCTTTGGAAACACCAGTTGAATCCATGATTATCTTCACTTCTTTTACTGAACCATATCTTGCAAAGAAACTTTTAATTTTGGATTCATCCATCCTAACATCAATTCCACCAACAAAAGTGGTGTTTGGCATGATTTTGCCTTCTGGTAAAACATAGCCTTGGCTGGTTGTAGCTGATGAGGACTGAGTGCTGGCTTCTCTGGAGACGGTTGAGTTTGAAGTCTCAGGATTTGCAGCAGACATGATGGCACTGATGGGACTCAAGGAGCAGAACCTGTGCTTCTGGCACCACTCGTGAGGCTGCTGCTAGGTCCACTCGTGCCTGTAGCCCAGCTTCAAATGGGCAAAGGAATAAAAGTCAGGCATGTACAGGAAATCAAAGGCAAGCAGGGAGGCTGAGGAGCCCTAAAATATGGGGGGTGAGGCAGAGGGGCAGGAGGCGGACACTGCATGTTGTATTCTTATTTTCATTTGTCTTCTGTATTTACTGATTTATCTTACAAATTCTTCCTTGACCCACTGATTGTTTGTGTTGTTTAACCTCCCTGTGTTTGTGAAAGTTCAGTTCTTCAGTGGTTATTGATTTCGAACTTTGTTACGTTGTGATCAGAGAATGTGCTTTGAACAATTTCAGTCTTCTTTAAATTATTAAGACCTGTTTTGTGTCCCAGCATGTGATCTATCCTGGAGAATGTTCCATGAGCACGAGAAGAATGTATATCCTGGTATTTTGGAATGCAATGATCTAAATATGTCTGTTAGGTCTAATTCATTTATCTTATTATTTAGATTCACTGTTTCCTTATTGATCCTCTGTCTAGTTATTCTGTCTATTGAGAGAGAATGCTGCATTGAAATCACCCACTATTAATGTAGAAACGTCTATTGCTCCCTTTAGTTTTGTCAGTGTTTGCCTAATGTACTTTGGAGCACCTTGATTGGGTACATAAACATTTATGATTGTTATTTCTTCTTGGTGAATTAATGTATAGTTATTTCTTCTTGGTGAATTAATGATGAATTCCTTATCTCTTATAACATCTTTGTATTTAAAGTCTGTTTTATCTGATATAAGTATAGCTATGCCCACTTTGTATTTTGGGTTTTTTGTTTGTTTGGTTTTTGGTTTTTGGTTATTGCTTGTGTGGAATATCTTTTTCCATCCATTCACTTTCAACCTATTTGTATCTTTGGGTCTAAAATGACTCTCTTGTAAACAGCCTATAGATGGATTATATTATTTTATCCATTCTGCTAACCTGTGTCTTTTTATTGGGGAGTTTAATCCATTAATATTCATTGTTATTACTGTAAAAGTTGTCCTTACTTCAACCATTTTATCCCTTGGCTTTTATTGGTCAGATCTAGTATTTTTCTGTCTTTTTATACTTTTAGTTACCCTTACTGATAATGATCATTTCTATGTTCTCCTCCAATCCCCTCTCTCCCCTGTTTTTTATTTCAACTAACAGAACTCCCTTTAATATTTCTTGCAGGGAAAGTCTCTTAATAACAAATCCTCTCAGCATTTCTTTATCTGTGAAAATTTTAAACTCTCCCTCACTTTTGAAGGACAGATTTTCTGGATAAAGAATTCTTGGCTGGTAATTTTTCTCTTTCAGAATCTTAAATGTATCATATCACTTACTTCTTGCATCCATGGCACCTGATGAGTAGTTAATGCTTAGTCTTACATGGCTTCCCTTTGTATGTGGTGAATCGCTTTTCCTGTGCTGATCTCAGGACTCTCTCCTCTTCAACAATTGATAGTCTGATTAGTATGTGTCTTGGAGTGGGTCTATTTGGATTTATTTGTAGTATGTTGGGCTTCTTTTATTTATATATTTATGTATTTTGTTAATAGTTGGGAAGTTTTACCCAATCATCTCCTCAAATAATCTTCCTAGCTCTTTATTCTTCTCCTTCTGGGACACAATAATTCTTACATTTGTACACTTTGTGTTTTCGATCATTTCCATTACATCCAATTCAAAAATTTCTGTCTTTTTCACCATTTGTTCTTTTGTGCATTTGAATTCATTTGCTCTGTCCTGTGGTTCACTTATTCTTTCCTCTGCCTCCTCAAATCTGCTGTTGTGTATTTCCAATATATTTTTAATTTGATCTACAGTATCTTTCATTTCTGTAAGATCTGCTATTTTTCTATTTATTTGAGATTATTCTTTTTTTTAAAACTTTTTATTAATTAAAAAACTTAACAAAAGAACATTAATATATCATTCCATTCTACATATACAATCAGTAATTCTTTATATTATCATATAGTTGCATATTCATCATTTTTTAGAACATTTGCATCGATTTAGAGAAAGAAATAAAAAGACATCAGAAAAAGAAATAAAACAATAATAGAGAAAAAAGATTATACATACCATACCCCTTACCCCTTGCTTTCGTTTATCACTAGCATTTCAAACTAAATTTATTTTTTTCATTTGTTCCCCCTATTA
>PVIY010059281.1:0-12109 GCA_004026745.1 Myrmecophaga tridactyla | reverse complement strand
CTAATAAACTAGACAATGTAGATGAAATGGACAACTTCCTAGATAGGCATGAACAACAAACATTGACTCAAGAAGAAATAGATGATCTCAACAAACCAATCACAAGTAAAGAAATTGAATCAGTCATTAAGAACTCCCAAAAAAGAAAAGTCCAGTGCCAGATGGCTTCACATGTGAATTCTACCAAACATTCAAGAAAGAATTAGTACCAATTCTGTTCAAACTCTTCAAAATAATTGAAGAGGAGGGAAGGCTACCTAACTCATTCTATGAAGCCAACATCACCCTCATACCAAAGCCAGACAAAGATACTACAAGAGAAGAAAATTACAGACCAATCTCTCTAATGGATACAGGTGCAAAAATCCTCAACAAAATACTTGCAAATCGAATCCAGCAGCACTTTAAAAGAATTACACACCATGACAAAGTAGGATTCATCCCAGGTATGCAAGGATGGTTCAACATAAAAAAAAACAATTAATGTAATATACCATATCAACAAATCAAAGCAGAAAAACCACATAATCATTTCATCATCTCGATTGATGCATAAAAGGTATTTGACAAAATTCAACATCCTTTCCTGTTGAAAACACTTCAAGGGATAGGAATAGAAGGGAACTTCCTCGACATGATAAAGGGAATATATGAAAAACCCACAGCTAACATCATCCTCAATGGGGAAAAACTGAAAACTTTGCCCCTAAAGATCAGGAACAAGACAAAGAGGTCGACTGTTGCCATTGTTATCACCATTGTTTTGGAAGTTCTAGCCAGAGAAACCGAAGTGCAAGGCATCAAAATTGTAAAGAAAGAAGTAAAGCTCTTATTGTTTGCAGATGATACGATAATATATGTCAAAAACCCTGAAAAATCCACAGCAAAACTACTATAGCTAATAAATGAGTACAGCAAAGTGGCAGGTTACAAGATCAACACTCAAAAATCTGTAGTGTTTCTAGACACTAGTAATGAGCACTCTGAGGGGGAAATCAAGAAAAAAATTCCATTTACAATTGCAACCAAAAGAATACAATATTTAGGAATAAATTTAACTAAGGATATAAAAGACGTACTCAAAGAAATCTACAATGAATTGCTAAAAGAAATCACAGAAGACCTAAATAAATGGAAGGGAATACTGTGTTCACGAATTAGAAGACTAAATATAGTTAAGATGTTAATTCTACCTAAATTGATTTAAAGATTCAATGCAATACCAATGAAAATTCCAAAAAATTACTTTTTAGAAATAGAAGAACCAATAACCAAATTCATTTGGAAGGGCAGGGTGCCCTGAATAGCTAAAAATATCCTGAGAAAGAAAAATGAAGTTGGAGGTTTCACAGTATCTGACTTGAAGGAGTATTACAAAGCTACAATGGTCAAAGTAACGTGGTACTGGCATAAAGATAGATATACACACCAAAGGAATCGAAAAGAGTGTTCAGATATAAACTGTAGAGCTGTGTTCCAATAGCCATGTTTCTTGAAGATGATTATACAATGACACAGTTTTTGTGATATGACTCTGTGATTTTGAAAACCTTGTGTCTGTTCCTTTTATCTACAGTATGGACAGATAAGATATGGATTAAAAGTAAATAAATAATAGAAGAAACAAATGTTAAAATAAACTGAATAGACTGAAACTAGTGATCAATGAAAGGGAGTGGTAACGGGTATAGAAAAAAAATAGGGGGAAGAAGGTTAAAATATTTTGGGTAGATGGAAATACTAGTGGCCAATGAGAGGGAGGGGTAAAGAGTATGGTATGTATGAGTTTTTTCTTTTTATCTCTTTTACTGGAGTAATGCAAATGTTCTAAGAAATGATTATGGTCATGAATATACAACTATGCGATGATATTGTGAATCACTGATTATATACCAAGAATGGAATTTTCACATTAAGAATGTTTATGTTTGAATGTTACATTTTGTCAATAAAAATATTTAAAAAATCAAATTTAGATGTATCAAATACTTAAATAAAATGAAGCTGTAAAAGTACAAGAAGAAAAAAATATGAAAAAAAAGATACAACTTAAGAATTTGTGAAATATGGTGGGTTGAAAGTGGTGGCGAGTCAACCTTAAAGATTCCCCCGACCACAAGATTTTCCCAGAAAAAGAATGTTATAAATAGGTTTTAACAAAATCTTTTGTTTGTCTGTTTAACATGTTTATTACAACAGACACCGTTCACATCTAACTAGCTTTGTTTTCTCTTTGCCCTCCCACAACCATGTTCTTTTACCTTGTATTGAAGCAATCAATGTGCTCCAATGCCCAACAGTACTTATAAGTCCATTGTTATAGGGTGAAAATGGATTTCAATAATTTATATAAATAAGTGGGTTATGTTCAATCGCTGTCATTTTAAGCTACTGTACAGAGGAATAAAAGGTTTCCAAGTGCCACAACAACAGTGTTTTAGGAAAGGAGAAAAACAAGAGCCTCAAAAAATGGATAAAGTCAGATTGAGGATTTCAGAGGGAAATGGAACATAAAGGAAATGAAAAACATTTCTCTGCAAAATAAGTGGAGAAGCACTGCTCTTGATCAGGTGCAAGTGTGGAAACAGTTGTTTCAAGATATTTTGTACACTGCCTATATGGATCAAATTGTATCCTTAAGACACAGATTGCCTGATGCTTGTGCTGAATTTTTGAAAATGCAAGATTTCCAATTGACAAATTAATACCTCCCCTCTATATTTCTTTTTAAAAATATAATTTTGCAGACAGGTTTTACATTAAAATCTAGGTGTTTAGCCATCTCAGCATCGATTAGTTTTGGATGTCTAAGCTCTGTCGCCCATGGCTTCCCAAAGCTTCACTCTACAAGACATATTTACAATGTGAAGAACACATCTACAAGAAATCTACACTTTAAGGGTTTTACAAATCAATCTTGGAGATTGGCCCTGAAGTGACTCTTACAGACCCCATCCCCTTGTCATTTCCTTTGCCCAGTTTAACAGTCTAAAGTCTACTTAAATGGAGCTCAAAAATGTTAAGATTGGGCAATAGATTTATAGTTCCTGTACTCAAAATCATGTTCAATTATTCACATCTTCACAGAACGAGGAATTCTGATTCATTAGTTTTTCAAGTTCCTTAACCTACTATCTCAAAAATAGTATCCTCTGCTCTTGCAAAGTTGCTTGAATTTCACATACTCAAATTAATGATCTTAATTTTTTTTAATTCAGGACAAATTTCTGACATGTAAATGCTTCCCATGTGTATTAGTTAGGGTTCTCTAGAGCAACAGAATCAACAGGAAATATCTTTAAATATAAAATTTATAAAAGTGTCTCAAGTAACTGTGGGAACATAGAGTTCAAAGTCTGCAGGGCAGGCTGTGAAGCTGATGATTCCGATGGAGGGTCTGGATGAACTCCACAGGAAAGGCTCGCTGGCTGAAGCAGGAAGAGAACCTGTCTCTTCTGAATCCTCCTTAAAAGGCTTCCAGTGATTAGATTAATTATCACTCATTAAAGAAGACACTCCCCTTGGCTGATTACAAATGGAATCAACTGTGGATGTAACCGACGTCATCATGATTTAATTCTATGAAATGTCATCATAACAAAAGACAGGCCAACACTTGCCCAACCAGACAAACAGGTACCACCACCTGGCCAAGCTGACACATGAACCTGACCATGACACCATGTTATGAGCTTCTTCATGCAATCGTAATGCCTGCTTCTCTGCATGATCTGTGAGCCATCCGTGAACGTGTTCTATGAGATTGTCACTAAAGTGTGCTGTTAGTGTAGGTGTTAATGAACATGTAGGTCAGGCAGATAACTATGTGGCATAGCTGTTGCATTTCATGATTTGGACTTGGTGATGAACTTCTCTGGATACTTGAGTGCTGAAGACTTTGAGGAGATACAGGTTCATGACCTTGCTGCTTGTTAGCAGTTACAGGCTGCTGAGTGGCCAAGTGTGAAACTGGTCCTTACTTAACTACTGGCATACTAAACTTTGGCTGTGACAAAATGGGAGGAGTACTAATCAAAGGTCTGATAGGGACTGTACTGGTTTGAAGTGTGCTTATTCTTGGAGACACATAAGATGTTGGAGACGATGCATTAGATATTACAGACACTGGAGACTGGTTAGGTGGCTGGGCTTGTGTAGAAAGTTGGGCAGCTTGCAAAATCAGAGAAGTTGTGTTGAAAGCAGAGGGTCCAGCATTCAGAAACTTATGAATTATAGACTGCAGCGAGGCTTATGTCCCAGCTGCTATAAGAAATTCCTTTAATTTGGATATATCCACTTTAGAATTATTACCCTGAAGCGTGGCTTGCAAAGCAGTGGGCAACCGTCTAAGAAGATTTGGGTCCTGAAGTAAGTGATGTATTGGGGACTGTGGGACAGGCAAAACAGGGACTGCAGGAGCAGATGTTAGAGGTGCAGATGTGGGATTTAATCTAGACGCAGAAGATGTGGACGGAGTTGTGTAAGATTGTGATACCACTTTGTCTCCTGGTGTAGATTCTTTTCTTTCTGTTTTCTGTTCAGGGACAGAATGTGAGTAGTAGGCAGTTTTGATAAAGGAGATTCTCAATCAGCAACAAATGACTTCTTTGGCTCATGACCAGACTGTAGCATAATGGACTAGAAGGAACAGTGCTTGGGGTAACATTTGGATGAACCACTGGCTTGTTGGTGTGCTGAACCAGCGTAGAACTACTCTGAGTCTCTGCTCTTGGCAGTCTTTAGTCTCTGTCATTGTGTCTTGTTAGAGACAAAATACTCTTTGGGAGCAAACTGCTGTCATCATTGGAATGCTTTTCTTCTGTTCCACCAGCAAACCCACTGGTGGCTGTTGCTGGCATCACCTCTCTTCGGTAATCCTCTTCTCCTTCTGCTCTGCCTCCCCACTCCTGCCATGCCATGCCCCTCTGTTCCACCTCCTCCCTCCTCCTCTCCTGCCCCTCCTCTCCTTCTCCCGCTGCTGCACCACCAACTACATCTGTGATATAATCTTTTAAATATAAACACAGAGAACTATATGGATGCATTCCCAAAATAAAACATCATTTAAGGAAAAAACTTTTAGAGAAAAGCAATATTACTATAGCAGTTAAGTATTAATTGTGGAATTAAGGGAGTGTTCTAGTTTGCTAGCTGCCAGAAGACAATTTACCAGAAAAAATATATTCTGGATGCCAGCTATACTGGTTTGAAAGGATGTATGTCCCCTAGAAAAGCCATGTTTTAATCTAAATCCCATATCACAAAGGCAGAATAATCCCTATTCAATACTGTATGTTCGAAACTGGAGTAATACTGTATGTTTGAATATTGTAATGTCATCTCCCTGGAGATGTGATTTAATCAAGAGTGGTTGTTAAACTGGATTAGGTGCTGAGATGTCTCCACCCATTTGGGTGGTCTTGATAAGTTTCTGGAGTTCTATAAAAGAGGAAACATTTTGGAGAATGAACGATTCAGAGACAGCAGAGCAGAATGACATAGTCATGAGAAGCAGAGTCCACCAGCCAGCGACCTTTGGAGATGAAGAAGGAAAATGCCTCCCGGGGAGCTTCATGAAACAGGAAGCCAGGAGAAGCTAGCAGATGACGTCATGTTTGCCGTGTGCCATTCCAGATGAGAGAGGAACCCTGACCATGTTCACCATGTGCTTTTCCAGATGAGAGAGAAACTCTGACTGTGTTTGCCATGGGCCTTCTCACTTCAGAAAGAAACCCTGAACTTCATCGGCTTTCTTGAACTAAGGAATCTTTCCCTGGATGCCTTAGATTGGACATTACTATAGACTTGTTTTAATTGGGACATTTTCTCGGCCTTAGAACTGTAAACTACCAAATTATTACATTTCCCTTTTTAAAAGCCATTCTGTTTCTGGTATATTGCATTCCAGCAGCTAGTAAACTAGAACACCAGCCCATGGTCAAATTTGTGTTTTATAAATATTTTCTCCTAGTCTGTGGGCTTGCCTTTTCAAATGCCTTTCAAAGGGCAGAAATTTCACATTTTAACGTGGTCCAATTCATTAGTTTTTCCTTTCGAGGTCTGTTCTGTTGTGTTCTGTCAAGAAATCTCTGTTTGTGATAAAATAACAAAGATTTTCTCCTTCATCTTCTTCAGAAATTTTACAGTTCCAGGCTGTAACATGTAGGTCTATGATGTGAGGTAAAGCTTGAGGTTCATTTTCGTGCATGTGGATATCCAACTGTACCAGCACTATCTGTTGAAAATGTACAAAATCTCCCCTTTGGTCCCTTTGTTGAAAGTCAATCAGTTATATATGTGTACTATTTCTGGATTCTCTTAGTTCCACCATAAAAATTTTATACTTCATGAGTCATCAACTGTGTTACATTCTTTTTAAAACAATACTTTAGAAATTAAAAAATATTCTTAGCTCATGGCTGTACAAGAACAGGGTGTGTGTTGTGATCTGCCAGACTCTGCTCTTAAGTCTTCTCCTATGGCAATACTTGTGGTCTTGATCACTACAGTTTTTGAGTTAAATCAAGAAATCAGATAAAAGTCTCCCAACTTTGTTACTTTTTTAAATTCCAACATTGTTATGGCTATTCTACATTCCTTGCATTCCCACATAAATTTAGAATCAGCTTGTGAATTTCTATTAAAAAATATTAGGATCTTGAATGAGACTGCACTGAATCTGCACAGAAAAATTGAGGGAGAATTATCTTCTTAACAATACCGTTAAAAATAACACCACATAGAATGATTAAAATTTAGAATAATCACAATCACACTTGGTTTGCTAAAATTTTAGAATAATCACAAACCAAGTGTGAGGGAAGAGGTGGAGCAATTGCAACTCCCATATATTGCTGGTGGGAATATAGTGGTTCAAAGTTAAGTGTAAACACTCTCCAATTCTACTCCTAGTTATTTACCCAAGGGAAATTACAACATATATCTAATATATTTTATCTCTCCCAAGATAACTGGGACAGAATTACCTTCTGATACATGAGCAGTATACAATTCATTCCATTTATTAAGTTAATTTCTCACAACAAAGTTTTCTAGTTTTCAGTGTACAAGTCTTGCACCGAGTCAAATTTATCCCATAGTTAATAATTTTTGATAATGCACCTAGTTAAATTTATCCCATAGTTAATAGTTTTAATTTCAATTTCTATTTTTCTTGTTCATAGACAGAAATGTGTTTTTGGTGTCCTTGCTAAACTCATCTATTAATTCTAGTAATTTTTCTTATAGACTTGTTAGGAAATTCTGTTTATATCACCATGCCACCTCCAAATAAGTTTTTACCCCACTTTTCCAACCTGTATGCCTTTCACGTCATTTTCCTGCTTTATGCAGCGAAAGGAACTCTGATACGATGTTGAACAGAAGTGATAAGGGTTGAAATCTTTGCCTTGTTCCCATTAAGTATCATGTTTGCTGGAAGTTTTTTTTCTTTATAGATGTCTTATCAGGATAAGGACATTCCCTTTTATTCTGTTTCCTGAGAGGTTTAATATAAATGGGTATTGGATTTTATCAAATGCTTTTTCTGCAGTTACTGAGAGGATCATATCATTTTTCTCTGCTGATATGGTGAATGACACTAACAGATTTTCTAATATTAAACCAACACTACATTCCTGGGATAAGCCCCACCTGGACAGAATCATTACCCTTTCTATACATTCCTAGATTAAATGTTGTTTCAGTTTGGATATACCAGAACTACAATGGCTTTTTAAAAAGGGAATTTAATAAATTACAAGTTTACAGTTCTAAGCCTATAAAAATGTCCAAGGTTCTGGCTGTTTAACATCTTATGGCGACATCTGCTGGGCTCCAAGCATCTCCAAACATTCGTGCCTCTGTTCTCCAAGTGTCGGCAGCTGTGTCAGCTCTCACTCTGTGGCTCGGCTCTGCTCTCTCCAAAATGTTTCCTCTTTTAAAGGACTCCAGTAAACTAATCAAGACACACCTGGAATGGGTGGAGTCATGTCTTATCTAATCAAAAAGTCATACCCACAAATGGGTATGTCACATCTCCATGGTGATAATCTAAAGTTTCAGGAATCAGGATGAAAAGAAATGGTTGCCCCTTAACTTTGGATCAGGATTAAAACAGAATACTTTCAAATCGACACAGACGTAAATACTTGATTAAGGAATTTTGCATCTACATTCATGAGATATGTTTATCTGTAGTTTTCTTAGTTTGTGATGTCTTTATTTGGTTTTGGTATCAGGGTAACATTGGCCTCAAAAATGAAATGGAAAGTTTCCTTTCTCTTTCAGAAAGAGTTTGTATATGATTAGTATTATTTCTTTCTTAAATGTTTGGTGCAGTTCATCATTGAAGCCATATGGGCCTAAAGTTTTCTCTGTCATTTTTTAAATTAAGAATTTAATGCCTTTTATAGACAACAGTATTCAGATTTTCTACTTACAAAGTCTGGTTTAATAATCTGTATTTCAATATATTTGTACATTCCATCTAAGTTGAATAAATTATTGGTGTAAAGTTGTTCATTAAATTCCCTTATTATTCTTTGATGTCTAAAGGATGTGCAGTAATGATCCCTCTTTTCAGTATATTGGTAATCTGTCTTCCTTTTCTTCATTAGTCAAGCTAAAGTTTAATCTATTTTATTGATCTTAAAAGTACAACTTTTGTAAAGATTTTATCTATTATTTGTTCATTTTCGATTTTATTGATTTCTGCACTTATGTTTAGTCTTTGCTTCCTTCTACTTATTCGCTGGAATTAATTTGCTTTTCTCTTTCTAACTTCTTCAGGTAGCAACATAGATAATTGGTTTTAGACAGTGCTTATCTTTTAATAAAATGTTAAAGCTATAAATTTCCCTCTTTAGCTGCATTCTGCAAATTTTGCTAAGGTTTGTTTTCATTTTCACTTAGTCACAATACTTCCTAATTTCCCTGGGAATATTTTTTTCTTCAACCTGTGAGTTACTTAAAAGAATGTTGGCTAATTCTCAAATATCTGAGGATTTTCCAGATAGAAAAACAACAGAAAATATCTTCTGTTAATAACCAGTATTTTAAATTAGTTGAGATTGATTTGATGGCCCTGTAAATATTCTATTTTGGTTCTTGTTCTCCCTGAACTCAGGAAAAAAAAAGCATAATGGCCATCACTGGGTGAGATATTTCTTCAAGTCTTCTATGTCCTTATGATTTTCTACTTGGTCTATTAATTAGTGAGAGAGAAGTGTTAAAATCCCCAATTAAAACATTAGATTTGTTTATTTCTCCCTTTGCTTCTGCATACATATTTAGGATTATGTTTTTTTGATGAGCTGATCCCTTTATCATTATGAAATCGCTCTTTATCCACAGTAACATTCCTTGTTTTGAATTCAATATAGTCTGACATTAATACTGCCACTCCAGTTTTCTTATGCTCGATAGTGGCAAGGTATGAATTTTTTCCATGTTTTGCAATTTAAGAATTTATGTCTTTATATTTAAAGTGGGTTTCCTGTAGACAGCATATAGTTAGGTCTTTTTTTCTCAGTATGACAATCTCTGTCTTTTAATTAGAATATTTGGACTATTTATAATGTAATTATCAATATGGTCTGGTTTAAATTTACTAACTAGCTATTTGTTTTGTCTGTTCTTTGTTCTTTTTTGTCTTTTTTTTTGCCTTCTTCTGGATGAATTGAATAGATTTCAACTTTCCATTTTATCTCCCCTATTACCTTATTAGTTAAATCTCTATTTTATTTATTTATTTATTTATTTATTTATTTATTATTTAAAAAAATTTTTTTTTGCCTGGGCAGGTACCAGGAATCGAACCCGGGTCTCCGACATCGCAGGTGAGAACTCTGCCTGCTGAGCCACCATAGCCCACCCTAAACCTCTTTATTTTTTAAGTTACTCTATAGTTTACAATATGCACCTCTAACTTATCCTATTCCAGTCTATCTCCAAATATTACACTACTACCTGCATATTTCTCTTTGCCCCCAATTTTTTTGCATGTGATTTTTGTCATATATTTTACTTCTACATATGCTATATATTCCGTAATATATTCTATTATTTTTGCTTTAAATAATGAATTATTTTTTAAACCATGGGATTATAGTTTTTGCCAAATTTGAAAAACTGCAACCACTATTTCCTTAAATATTTGTTATATTCATCTACTCCCACCACATTCTTTCCTGGAATACCAATTACATTTAAAAATGAGAATAAAGTCAATATTTTCCCAAATAATCACCATTTTTGGTACTTTTTATTTTTGTTATCCAAAGTTCCATCTGGAGATATTTTCCCTCTGCCTTAAGAACTTCTTTTAATGTTTCTTGTAGTGCAAATCTGTGAATGACACTCTCAGATTTTAGCTCCCTGCTGCCCCCAATTAGACTTTATTTTGCCTCCCAATTCTGAAGGATTATTTTTTTTTTATGGCATGTACCATTCTACGTTTTCTAGCATTTCTAGCATCTTCCCCATCCTCTCCAATCACACTGAAGATATCATTCCTTCGTCTTCTGTTTTGCACAGTCTTTGTCAAGTCATCCTTGGTCATTCTGGTTTCTTTTTTAACCCCTTCAATATTACTGTCTTTTTTCTCTGACTGCTTTTAATATCTTCTCATTGTCATTCCATTCTCTTGTTATCAAAACTTGATATTGTTTTCTATTTCTATATTTAAGGAAATAGTCTTTATCTTTCTTGGGGTTTATTGGGCTTCTTCGGCCCATGGACTTATAGTTTTTGTCAAATTTGAAAAATTGCAACCACTATTTCCTTAAATATTTGTTATATCCTTCCATTCCCACCACATTCTTTCCTGGAATACCAATTACATTTAAGGTTGAAAATCTGTTATTATCTTCATTACTTATTAAAAAGTGCTTCAGTTTGGATAGTTCTCACTTCTATGTCTTCAATTTTGCTGATCTTGTTTTTGGGAACGATCTACTTTTCTGTTGTCATCAAGGAATTTTTTTAATTTTATTTTAGATATTGTATTTTAAAAAAATAAAATCTTCAATCGCAAAACATAGCACGGTAACCTGCAGCAGACTCCAGTGGATCCCTCGAAAGATTTATAAAGCTGTTTCTTTGTATAGCTCCCCCCTCTCTGGTACACTATCTTGCAAAATTCCAGCCCCATCGGGCTCCTGAATTGCAATCCCTGTCTTCTCAATTCAATGAGAGCACTGTGTTCTGCTCAGGATATTTCACATTGCACCAAGGTCTGCGGGGAATATCTCCAGAAAGAAAGCCAGGGTGCTCACAGGACTCATCTAGTTTGCCCCCTTCTCACAGGGGTCATCGTCCTGCACTGCCTGATGTCCAATGTTTGAAAACAATTGTCTTAAACATTCTGTCTAGTTTTCTAGTTGTTTAGAGAGGGAAGGTAAATCCATTCCCATGTACTTCATCATTGTTGGTATCAAGAGTCCTAAAAAACCATATTTTAAAATGCCTTATCAATTCTATTTATACAGTTGGAAAGAGACTAAGATTTTCAATTTTTAAGGTAAAGGAATAAAGAACTAATTTTTACTGAGTATCCACTATATGTCAAGTACTATATAATTTGGTAACTATTTTATATATATTGTCTCATTTAATCCTTAAAAAAAACATATGAATTAGGTATTCTTACTTTACAGATCAAGAACTGAGGCTCGTAAAAACTAGTAACTTGCCTTGCAATGTAGATAATAAAAAGCAGAGCTAGTTTGTTAAATCCAAGTTTCACTTCAAAGCTTTGATCTTTCAAATGTAAAATGGACAGAAACGAGAAAGTCTGACACTTTTCAAATTTCACCAGAGATACAACTTTCAAAAACCCTCAAAATAATGTAAGTATGATGTAATTGTAGCCCATGAAAAACTCTGGGATCTGTTGAAGAGTGCTTTGAAAATAATTACTTTTTTCTTTCTTTGCTTTGTATATATGTTCTATTATATAATTTTAAAAGTTACAAAAATAATCTAAGTATTTATAGGGTCTGTGATGCATGCTTTGGAAGAACTTATAAAATAAACCCTTAAAACAAAACCACAGAATGAATCAGCAGCAATATGAGACTGTTTCTCCTGAATTGAAAAAAAAAAAAAA
>PVIY010059280.1:0-12051 GCA_004026745.1 Myrmecophaga tridactyla | reverse complement strand
AATATTTAACGTGCGAACTGAAATTCACACTTTACCAAACAGAAATATTTCACCTCGTCGTTCTCACTGTTTCAGATTTTTAAATAGAAATGCTCACAGAGGATGATGGAATTGAAGTAGCTCAAATTCTCCTTCTTTGTGTTTATGATCATTGTGCTATCATTTACTCTGAATCTACTGTTTAAATGCAGAAGGATGTAGTGCCACAGGGCTTGGAAACACAAACTGTGCCTGAAGCAAGCTTCACCCATCTAAGCCATATGAACTTGGTAGAAAGTCCACACGTATTGGATACAAACTGTATTACTGAGGGTTCTAGGAATTAACTTCCGTGTAAAATACAGATAATCCTCATTATTCTTGGATTTATATTTGCAAATTTACCTGCTTGCTAAAATTTATTTATATTTATGAAATAAATACTTGTGGTGCTTTAGGAGTCACTTGCAGACATTTAGAGTGGCAAGAAAATTTTGAGTTGTCCTATACACGTGTTCCCAGCCAAGACTGAATGAAATAACACTGCCTTCTATTCCAGCTTTCATACTGTAAACAAGTGTCTGTTCTGTGATACATTTAGTGCCACCTTTTTTGGATTCTGTGTGTTTTTTGGTAATTTCACTGTTTAAAATGCCCCCCAAGCATAGTTCTGAAGTGCTGTCTAGTGTACATAAGCACAAGAAGGCTGAGCTGTGCCTTATGGAGAAAATACGTGCTAGATAAGCTTCATTCAAGCATGAGTGTTGTTGGCTGTTAGTTCAATATTAATGGATTGATGATATGTATTAAATATATATAAAACAAGGTTATAGATAGATCAGTTGATGAATATGTGGTGAGCGGAGTTTCATATTTCCCCTAGAAGCAATGGTTCAATATTTGCTAATTCAGTGTTCACAGTGATTTTATAGAACCTAACCATTGCAAACAATAAGAACCGACTGTATAATGTTAATTAAAAGACAAGTAACAAGGGGTGCAAGGGTAGTTTAGTGGTAGAATTCCCGCCTGCCATGGGGGAGACCCAGGCTCAGTTCCCGATCCATGCACTTCCCCAAAAAACAGAAAAACAAGCAAAAAACAAACAAAAAAATTCAACAAATGGTGCTGCAATAACAGGATACTCACATAGATAAATAATGAAATGTAACTCTGCCATACAGCTTACCAAAAAAAAAAAGATAAGAAACAGAAGTTTGGAAATTACATATGTATTATTAAAACTCAACAGTAACCATAGAAATTGTTTAGACTTATACCAATATAATATTATATATATATTTTAGGGACGCATAGTTCATCACTGGCAGTATTTAGAAGTTCACAGTGCTTAGTAATCATAGAGAGCAGTCTGACATGAGTTCAGATTTTCTTATTGCTTTTAATTCTCTATAGAGAAAACACTCCCTTCTCACCTGCACCCAGGATGAAGAGTTCCCATCACCCAGCCGTTGCTGTCACTGGTGGGAGGTGGGGTGGGTGTCAAGGCTGTGGGATAATGGATTAAGGGAAGGAGTTGAAATGAGGAAATGGATGTTTATGGCAAACTCCATCTCCATCCACATTTTCTATGGGTTTAACTCTGTCGATGACTACTGAACCTCAGGCTGTGAACCTGCTAAGGTCCTAAGAGTTCCACTACACCACTAATGCCTTATACAAGATGAGATGGAATCACTTAGGCTGCCGGTACAGTGAGCCCTGAGCTATAGCGGAGCTCTGAACCAGCAGCAGCAGCAACACCACTTGGTGATTTGTTAGAAATGGAAATTCACGGGCCCCACCCGAGACTCACTGAATTGGACCCTGGGGTGAAGCCCAGTCCTCTATGTCTAAACAAGTCCGTATCAGAATAAGTAAAGCTTACTCATCAGTAAGTGGTATCAGTATCAGTAACTGGTTGAGGAGCCCAACCAGTTCTGAGAAAGGCTAGGGAGGGAGGCAGCATTTTAGGTTATCCTCATATATATCTGAATGAAAAAGAAACTGAGGCATGTAGCAGTGAAGTGAGGTAGTCATTCGGCTTCTGGGTGATGCGTACTTTCCTCACTTTTTTCTGCATGCAGATTTTTAAAACTAAATGGCAGGATGGGCCACGGTGGCTCAGCGGCAGAGTTCTTGCTTGCCATGCCGGAGACCCGGGCTTGATTCCCGGTGCCTGCCCATGTAAAAATAATAATAATAAATGGCAAAAGTCATTTTAAAAAGTTCTGAGTCGGTGGCCTCATTTACATAAGTAATCCATTCTGATATTCCCTACAGTTCAGTAAGTAAGGCTGAATTAAGGCTGTGGTGGTGAAGATAAGGAAAAAGAGATAAAGAAGAGATGACTGATATATTTAGGAGGCAGAATCTCAGGACGTGGCCGTCCATGCCTTTGAGTAGATACCCCACTGTACGCTTTCCAAGGATATTAAGTTTTGCGTCTTGTTAAACCAGCAGCAGGAGTCACCCTTGAAAGAAGAAAAATAGGGGGAGACTTAACTGGGATTGCTCCAAACCAGCACATAATGGGGCCTGTTGTGGTTCTGAAAAAAGAGGCACCGAGAGCCAGGGTGATCAGGCCTTTAGCATTATTGAGGGGACTTATATACAAACAACTTGCAATGGACAGCGAGAAGTACACTCGTATTTGTCTGCACATATGGCAGCCACTTTAAAAAAATATATTTTCATTGTAAAAACTTTGCATACAAACATATATTCTTAACATAAAAATATCCATACATGATGTACAATCAATGGCTCACAATATCGTCACCATGATCATTTTTTGAACATTTGCATCACTCCAGCAAAAGAAATAAAAAGAAAAAACTCATACGTACCATACCCATCAACCTCCCTCTCACTGACCACTAGTGTTTCCATCTACTCAATTTATTTTACCCTTTGTCTCCCCTATTTTTTATTTATTTATTTTTATCCATATATTTTACTAATCTGTCCATACCCTGGATATAAGGAGCATCAGACACAAGATTCTTACAATCACACAGTCATGTTGTAGATGCTATATCTTTATACAACTGTCTTCAAGAATCTTTGCTACTGCAACACAGCTCAACAGTTTCAGGTACTTCCCTCCAGCCACTCCACTACACCATAAACTAAAAAGGGATATCTATACAGTGCATAAGAATAATCTCCAGGATAACCTCTCAACTCTGAAATCTCTCAGCCACTGACACTTTATTTTGACAACTACTTCTTAGATGACACGGGGCTGGGGAACAGAGGGGGCTAAATGCCAGAGGCTTGTGTGCAAATTTTGGGAAGATATCTGGGCATGTGCTCTTTTCTCAGAACAAGATGTGGTTGGGGCAGGCATCTAAATCTCGGCAGTCTTCAAGGAGTTTCAGGGAGGGCTGCCTGGGGCCAAGCAGGCCCAGGGACCAGGTCAGTCCTCCATCAGATATAAGATGCTCCATGCAGCATACACTGAGTGAAAACAGATTTGTAAGAAAATAGACTGCTTCCCCCTTTTATATTTTCATATCCTTTCCAGAACAGAGCAATGTGTTTGAAACAGCATCTATCAAGGCCACCAACTTGGGGTGTAAGGGGTTTCCATTTTTTCCTAACCTGGTCAGCTCGATAACATAAAGTTTACTCTGGCCAAATCTTTCTCTATTTTCTCCCCATCCCAACTGCAGTAACTATTCAGAGTCTCTCACTACATTTCACTTCTCTGCGGGCAGAAAAAGGGATCCAAGAGCTTTCAATCTCAACTCAATTTTCTATCAGTACAGTCGATATTTCCTGTGAAACTATTAAAATGTGAATCTAAAATAGGTTATGAACATTACGAGGATAAAAAGGGAATACTATGAACAACTTTACAAACATAACTCCAATAATTTAGGTGAACTGGGCCAACTACTCTACCAAAATGAAACCTAATTTTTTTTTAACTTTTTTTATTGTATAGTATATCATATGTTCTAGTTTGCTAGCTGCTGGAATGCAATATACCAGAAACTGAATGGGTTTTAAAAAGGGGAATTTAATAAGTTGCTAGTTTACAGTTCGAAGGCTGAGAAAATGTCCCAATTAAAGCAAGTCTATAGAAATGTCCAACCTGAGGCATCCAGGGAAAGATACCTTGGTTCAAGAAGGCCAACGAAGTTCAGGGTTTCTCTCTCAAGTGGAAGGGTACATGGCGAACACAGTCAGAGTTTCTCCCTCATCTGGAAGGGCACATGGTGAACACGGCGTCACCTGCTGGCTTCTTCTCCTGGCTTCTATTTTCCTTCTTCACCTTCAAAGGTTGTTGGCTGGTGGACTCTGCTTCTCATGGCTCTGTCATTCTGTTCTGCTCTCTCTGAATCTCCCAAAATGTTTCCTCTTATATAAGACTTCAGAAATTAATCAGTACCCTCCCAAATGGGTGGAGACATGTCATCACCTAATCCAGTTTAACAACCACTCTTGATTAAATCACATCTCCAGGGAGATGTTCTGATTACAGTTTCAAACATACAATATTGAATAGAGATTATTCTACTTTATGAAATGGGATTCAGATTAAAACATGACTTTTCTAGGGGACATACATCCTTTCAAACCAGCATATCATATATACAAAGCAAAGAAACAAAAAAGCAATAACTTTCAGGACAGGCCACAGTGGCTCAGCAGGCAACGTTCTCACCTGCCATGCTGGAGACAAGGGTTCGATTCCTGGTGTGTGCTCATGGAAAAAAAAAAAAAGGAATAGTTTTCAAAGCACTCTTCAACAAGTAGTTACAAGACAGACCCCAGAGTTTGTTATGGGCTACCATATGATCCTCTCAGATTTTTTCTTCTAGCTGCTCCTGAATATAGGAGGCTAGAGGGCTTAAATATTTTTTATTATCTGTCATGGTCAGGTTCATGTATCAATTTGGCCAACTGGTGGTACCTGTTTGTCTGGTTGGGCTAGTGCTGGCCTGTCTGTTGCCATGAGGACACTTCATAGAATTAAATCATGATCACATCAGCTGCATCCCCAGCTGATTCCATTTGTAATCAGCCAAGGGGCGTGTCTTCTACAGTGAGTGATGCTTAATCTAATCACTGGAAGCCTTTTAAGGAGGATTCAGAAGAGACAGGCTCTCTTCCTGCTTCGGCCGCGAGCCTCTCCTGTGGAGTTCGTCCAGACCCTCCATCGTAATAGTTGGCTTCACAGCCTGCCCTGCGGATTTTGGACTCTGTGTTCCCACGGTTATGTGAAGCACTGTTATAAATTTTATATTTGTGAGTTTTTCCTGTTGATTCTGTTTCTCTAGAGAACCCTAACTAATACATTATCACAATAAACTTTTTTCCGTTTTTTGTATGAAAATAACATATTTACAAAAAAAACTATAAATTTTAAAGCACAGCATCACAATTAGTTGTAGAACATATTTCAGACTTTGTCATGGGTTGCAATTCCACAATTTTAGGTTTTTACTTCTAGCTGCTCTAAAATACTGGAGACTAAAAGTGATATCAATTTAAAAATTCAGCATTCATACTCTTTGTTAAATCCTATCTTCTCTGTATAACTTGAAACAGATCATTTGAGCAGCTCTGTAACTGTTAAAGAAATTGGATTAATAATTTAAAAAAAATCTGTGAAAAGGAAATCTCTAGACCCTGATGATTTCACAGAAGAATTCAAGCAAACAGGAGAATTAACACCAATTCTACACAGCCTTCCAGAAAATGGAAGAGAACACTTCCCAACTCATTTTATGAGGCTAATATTACCTTCATATCAAAACCACACAAAGTACAAAAAAGAAAACTACAGAACAATGTTCCTCATGAACATAGATGCAAAAAATTCTCAAAAACATATTAGTGTAACTATGTTTCCTGATGATGATTGAATAATGATATAGCTTTCACAATGTGACTGTGTGATTGGGAAAACCTTGTGTCTGATGCTCCTTTTATCTACCTTGTCAACAAACAAGTAGAACATATGGAATAAAAATAAATAATAGGGGGAACAAATGTTAAAATAAATTTAGTTTAAAATGCTAGTGATCAATGAGAGGGAGGGGTAAGGGGTATGGTATGTATAATCTTTTTATTTTCTGTTTTCATTTTATTTCTTTTTCTGTTGTCTTTTTATTTCTTTTTCTGAATTGATGCAAATGTTCTAAGATATGATCATGATGATGAATATACAACTTTGGGATGATATTGTGAATTACTGATTATATATGTAGAACAGAATGATCATATGTTAAGAATGTTTGTGTTTCTTTCTTGTCATATTTTCAAAAAAATTTAAAAATTAATAAAAATAATTTAAAAAATATTAGTGTAACTAGTGGTCAATG
This sequence comes from Myrmecophaga tridactyla, assembly GCA_004026745.1. Lineage (NCBI taxonomy): Eukaryota > Metazoa > Chordata > Mammalia > Pilosa > Myrmecophagidae > Myrmecophaga > Myrmecophaga tridactyla. Next base: position 5,734 of record PVIY010059280.1, on the reverse strand, counting down.
AGAGGGACGGGTAATGGGTATGGTACGTATGAGTTTTTTCTTTTTCCTTTTTATTTCTTTTTGTGGAGTGATGGAAATGTTCTAAAAAATGATCATGGTGATGAATACATGACTATGTGAGGATATTGTCAGCCATTGATTGCATACCATGTATGGAATGTATGTGTGTAAAGACTTGTCAATTAAAATATTTTTAAAAATTAAAAAAAAAAAACCCATAGTGAACTGAATCTAGAAATACGAAAAAGAACCACACTACCTGAACAAGTGAGATTTGTTGGAGAAGAAATGGGCAGAAAGGGGGCCGGAGGCAGACCCAGGGAAGCAACAAGCTTTACTGTGCACACCGCGTGGCTTGGGGGCCTGAAGGGAAGCCTTCAGCCCGCGGGGAGAACAACGAAGCCTCCTTCATATTTGAGGGACCCGGCGGCACGAGGATTTCGGGGCACAGGACAGGAAGGGACCTTGAGTCTTTGGCCCGTGGCGGGGGGTGGGGGAGACGGAGGGAGCGCAGATCAGGCCGTGGACCAAACAGCCAGTTTGGAATTCACCCGGGGTCGGTGGCGGAGCTTCTTTCCTGCAGGGTGGGGTTGGGCAGAAATGGAATGTTCCATGCCGTGGCCTCTGTTGTTTTGTCCCTTGTTCCGAGTCCAAGCCTATCATTCCAACAAAGTTTATTCCAGACTGAAGTCTTGTCAAGGGATTTGAAAAATCAGTTAGTCAATCATGTTATGAGGTTAAGAAGAAAAATCACATGATCATATTGACACAGGAAAAGCATACGACAAAATTCAACATCCAATCATGATAAAAAACATTCAGAAAAATAGGAATAGAGAGGCCTTCCTTAACTTGCTAGGGAGCATCTACAAAACACCTACAGCTAACATCCTACATAGTAGTGACAGGTTGAACGCTTTCCATGAGATCAGGAACAAGGCAAAGGGCCCAGCCTTCATCACCCTCGTGCAGCGAGTACTGGAAACGTGAGAAAACTTTACTGGATGAATTTATAAAGGCTGCTTTGACAGTTGATTTCAGGGGCGGGGCGTTTTTCCCAGAACATTGCTTGACGATGCGGGTTGTGATTGGCTACCTTTCAGTGTTATGCTAATTAAGGTGGCGGCTAAAACTTAAAAAAAAAATTCTGTACATTTCCACTTAAAAAGCTAAACATGTGTTGTTAGATGATAACAATATGTAAGATTGTATCGTAGAGCCTGTTTCCCTCTTTTTTACTCGGGAGAACGAAAAACCTGGAAACTGGGTCGCCCTGGGTGCGGTGTGCGCGGCTCCCTTGGACCTGGCAGAGGCGGTGGGGAATGAGTTAAGACTATACTTTCAGGGATCATTTCTATAGTTTGTTACTAGAGAAGATTCTCTGACTGTGTAGGGCACCAAAAACCACGAGGAGGAGGTGCAGCATTCTCCCCTGAGCGTGAAACCGGCATTAAGTGTTGTTTTACAGCAACTGCTTTTTGCCATTGATGATCGTTCTTCTCTTTCTTTCTGAAGGAGTTAAGAGGGGGAGAAAGCAATCTGAGTGGTTGTTTTCCCAAAATTGAAAGACAGAATCTTAAAAAATTATCCTACAGTTCCGTGAGTGTTTTATTACTTTAACAAGAGCCTTATTTTCAAAGTCTAGTGGTTTGTTGTTTCACTTTCCATAGTTTTTGGCGCGTTGTTTCACAGTTGTGTAAGTATATTTTTTCGTGTTTTGAAGGAATGTTAAATGTAAGGGTACTTATTTATTCAGTTAAAGGGCGCAATGTTTTTTTAAGTTTTACATGGAGTTGAGTTTTCAGCTTCCACAATCATTATTCGCAAGGAAATACAGTGAGTGACTACTCAAGTTTTCTATTCTTTTTTTATCTCTCCACAACCCGGAACCAACCAAGAATCCATTTCTGTTAAAACACTTTTATTTCATCTCCATAAATTTATATTTGCATAATGCAAATTCGTATTTGTAATGGGTTTATACCACCCTATTTTGACACCTTGTGATAATAGTAACATAATCTGTTCTATCTGATGGAAGAACGTTCATATTTGTACAATTGACCACACATGCTTCCATAAGAGGTTTTGCTGTATTGTTCTGCCCAGAGGCTTTCCTTCTAGCGAAATACACGTCCCTAAACCCAATCTCAATAACACCCCCGTATCATCGCTGTTAATTACACACAATGATGTGCTACCATCACCTCTACTATTTTCAAACGTTTACACATGCTGCACAAATTACACATCGGTTCCCCATTCTTTGCCTTCATTCTATCTGCTGGTGACCTATATTCTAGATATTAACTCCTTGAGTTTCGTTTGTTCTATTTGGCTCATATTAGTAACGTCATACAATACAGCATAATGTCCTCAAGGTTCATCTATGTTGTTGCCTGCATCGAGATTTCACTTCTTACAGCTGAATAGTAGCCCATAATATGTATACATCACATTTTCTTTATCCATTCATAGGCTGATGGATCCTTCGGTTGTTTCCAAATTTTGGCAATTGTGAAAAATGCTGCTATGAACATCAGTGTGTAGATGTATGCAGCCCAGCCTACAGTTCCTCCGAATATATACCTAATAGTAGGATTGCCAGATTATAAGGCAGTTCTATATTTAGATTCCTGAGGGATCACCAGTCTGTCTTCCACAGCAGCTGTACCATTTTATATTCCCACCAAAATTGTTCCTATTTCTCCACATACTCTCCAACACTTGCAGTTTTCTGTCTTTTTAACAGTGACCATTCTAGTAGGTGTGAAATAATATCTCATTGTAATTTTGATTTGCATGTTCCTAATAGCTAGAGATGGTGAACATCTTTTCATGTGCTTTTTAGCCATTTGTATATTCTCTTTGGAAAAATGTCTGTTCATGTCTTTTGTCCATTTTTCCCTCTTTTTATTGAGATATATTATATATTCACATACCATATAATCATCCAAAATGGACAATCAGTGGTTCACTGTATAACCATATAGCTGTTCATTAATCATCACTATTTATTTATTTATTTATTTATTTTGGCATGCAATTTCAGTTTATTCACAAACCTCCTGTAACCCATTCATAGACCACAGTCTATTTTTGAACATTTTCATTACTCGAAAAATTTTGAAAAGAAAAATAGAAGTAAAAAAGAACACACAAAACATCCCATACCCCCATCACCTTTATTGTTTATTTTTTGTCTTTTTTTTTTTCTTACTCATCTGTCCAAACACTGGATAAAGGAAGTGTCAGTCACAAGGTTTTCACAGTTACACAGAATCACCTTAAAAGCTCTATAGTTATTCAGTCATCGTCAAGGATCAAAGCTATTGGATTATAGTTCAACAGTTTCAGGTATTTTCCTCTCGCTACTCCATCCACCAAAACTAAAAAGGGATATATATATACATGCATAAGAATAACCTCCAGAAAGACCTCTCTATTTGGAAACTCTCAGCAACTGAAAGTATTTTGTATTATTTCTCTTCCCTTTTTTTGGTCAAGAAGGCTTTCTTACTCCCACATTGCCAGTGCCAGGCTCATTCCTGGGAGTCATATCCCACATTGCCAGGATTAATTACACTCCTGGGAGTCATGTCCCATGTGGGGATGGGATGGGGTGGGGCGGGGGTGGGGGACAATGGGTTCATCTGTGGAGTTGGCTTAGAGGGAGAGGCTGCATCTGAGCAACAAAAGAGGTTCTTCAGTGGTGATTCTCAGGTATATCTGAAGTAGGCTTAGCTTCTCCTCTGCAGGAATAAGTTTCATAAGATTTGCCCTGTTTTTAAATTGGGTTGCTGGTCTTTTTATCATTGTTCTAGTGTGCTAGTTGCCAGAATGCAATATACCAGAAACAGAATGGCTTTTAAAAAGGGGAATTTAATAAGTTGTTAGTTTACAGTTCTAAGGCCAAGAAAATGTCCCAATTAGAACAAATCTATAGAAATGTCCAATCAAAGGTACCATCCAGGGAAAGATACCTTGGTTCAAGAAGGTCGATGTTCAGGGTTTCTCTCTCAAGTGAGAAGGCACATGGTAAACACAGTCAGGGCTTCTCTCTCAGCTGGAAGGGCACATGGCGAACACAGCGTCATCTACTAGCTTCCGGTTCCATGAAGCTCCCTGGGAGGCATTTTCCTTCTTCATTTCCAAAGGTCGCTGGCTGGTAGACTCTCTGCTTCATAGTGCTGCAGCATTCTCTGCTCTCTCTGAATCTCTTTCATTCTCCAAAATGTCTCCTCTTTTATAGGACTCCAGAAACTTATCAGGACCCACCCAAATGTCAATTAGGCGACATGTCGTCACCTAATCCACCTTAACAACCGCTCTTGATTTAATCACATCTCCAGGGAGATGATCTGATTACAGTTTCAAACATACAGTTTTGAATAGGGATTATTCTGCTTTTATGAAATGGGATTTAGTTAAAACATGGCTTGTTTGGGGGACATACATACTTTCAAACCAGCACAGGTCACAATATCACAATTTTAGGTTTTTACTTCTAGCTGCTTTAAGATACTGGAGACTAAAAGAGATATCAATTTAATGATTCAGCATTCATATTCATTTGTTAAATCCTATCTTCTCTATAAACTCCACCATCGCTTTGATCTTTCTATCCCTCTCTTTAGGGGTGTTTGGGCTACGGAAATTCTAACTTTATCATGTTGGAAGGGTCTGTCACTAATGTGGGGTAGGGAGATGGAACTAGCTGATGTTCTGGAGAGTCTGAGCCCTCTAGGTTTCAGGACTTATCTGGTCCATGGACCCATCTGGAGGTAATAGGTTTCTAGAAAGTTACTCTAGGGCATGGAACCCTTGTAGCATCTTATATGTTGCCCTAGGTGTTCTTTAGGATTGGTTGGGATGGTCTTGGTTGGGGTTTGGTAAGTTATGATAGGGAGCCATGTCTAACTGAAGCTTGCATAAAAGCAACCTCCAGGGTAGCCTCTAAACTCTATTTGAACTCTCTCTGCCACTGATACTTAGTTACACTCCTTTTCCCTCTTTTAATCAGGGTGGAATTGTTAATCCCACAGTGTGAGGGCCAGTCTCATCCCTGGGAGTCATCTCCCATGCTGCCAGGGAGACTTTCACCCCTGGGTGTCATGTCCACGTAGTGGAGAGGGCAATGATTTCATCTGCAGAGTTGGATTTAGAGAGAGTGAGGCCACATCTGAGCAACAACAGAGGTCCTCCAGAAGTAACTCTTAGGTATAACTATAGGTAGGCTAAGCTTCTCTGCTACCTACATAAGCTTCACAAAAGTAAATCTCAAGATCAAGGGCATGGCCTATTGATTTGGGTGTCCCTAAAGTTTGACGCAGTATCAGGGAATTCCCTGATGGTAAAGTTTAATAGTCTCGGGGGCACGGGTGGTTCAGTGGTAGAATGCTCGCCTTTCATGTTGGAGGCCTGGGTTTGATTTTCCCGGAACATACCCCACCCCACCCCACCCCCGGAAAAAAAAAAAGAAAGTTTAATAGCCCATATTTTTTTCTCCCATCCCCCAAGGGACTTTGCCAATGCTCTTTGATTATGTGCTTAATATACTCTAGGATGTATCCAGGCATTACACTAAGCTATACAGAATTAAAGGACCTCTTTCTTATTCTGTGCTTCCTGTGTTTCAATTGTTCAAATGAGCTATACAGATAAATTGGGTTCTTATGATCTTTTTCTTATTTGTGTGGGATCAGTAGTAATTCACCCTCTCATTTCTGATTTT
>PVIY010059279.1:0-12115 GCA_004026745.1 Myrmecophaga tridactyla | reverse complement strand
GCCTGTCCTTTAATATGCAGATGACGTGACCTTCTATTGGGATTCTGTGAGGATTAAATAAAGTTGAATGAGGAAGAAGCATATAAACATGATTTTACATTCCTTCGCTTATAAATGCAACTTTAAAAATTTAATGGTATTTTAAAAAAATTCTGAGAAGTAGAAAACGTGTTGCTTGCACTGTGTCTCTGCCAGGATTGCATGTGAAAATCAAGCACCAAAATGAGGGAAAAAATGAAGTGAATGGATCCTCCCATCCCAGTAAATGGGTATGTGATGGCTTGAACCCGGTTGGTACTGAAATGTGGGAACGGCTTCCCACCCAGCTCTCCTGTCCGTGCCATTCCCCACACTGCAGTCAGAATGGTCCTTGGGACGTGAGCATCTCACCTCCTCCTGAAGCCCCTGGGCAGCACCCCGTTGCTGTGGTGACCAATTCCATCTCCTTAGGATGGCCAAGGGGTCCGGCTGCTTCTTCTGCCTTGGAATATTTTTCTTCCTTTCAAAGGAGCAGGGGTACTAAGAGAAGCAAGTCAAACACTTTCCACTACTGTTGCCAAGAATCAACAGAAAGAAAGAAGGTGCATTCAACTCAATTATCCAGCGAAAGCAGTGACCTCCTGCAAGAGGGTGACTCCGGCCGTAGCACAAGGGCAGGGGGCACCAGCCATGAATCCTGCCCAGGGCTGTCTGCTGCAGTTTCCCTGACTTGAATGGGAGTCAAGTTCCCTGGTCCCTGGGAAGGAGCTGGGCTCAGATGAGCAGAGCCAGAGAAGAAGGGAAGGATGGTGTCCTCCCACTGAGAGGCTTTAAGGTCCCCCGCAGGTTCTCAGTGATGAGGGGCCTGCAGCGGAGCCTGCCGTTCAATCTGAGGGATTTGCTGGCTTTGAGCCGGACTTGCGGCATCTCTGTGCTACAGCCTAGTCGGGACTGCGTGAGCGCGCTTTATCTGATCCGCCGGGAAATCATTTTCTGAGTAAGCCAAGCCATGATGTCTTCTAAAGACTGCCAACACCCCATGGTGGGAAAGGTCAATGAATCTTCTATCGAGATGAAATAATGGTGGGAGGAATTCTGCACATTAAACACCACTTTTGAGTTTGCAAAGAATTTTCGCATAATTGCACCATAAAAATGGAAAGTTAGTGGTGGGTGGAGTTTGGGATCAAACCGGGGAGACACTTCATGACAATCCGTGCTCTTTGGGATGGAGGCTGGTTCCATACACAGCTGTGCCTTAGGGCCGAGGACAGTGGCAGTGGGTTCTCAGGCCGTTTTACCAGGATCCATTGTTTTAGTGAATTTACCCACAAATCCAGGATTTGGCTGGAGCCATGTAGGTCCAGAAAGCCCCTTTTGCCTGATGATAGACAGCTCATGAGAGACAAGTGTATAACCCAAAGCTCAGCCCTTTTTAAAACCTGGGAAGCAGGCCCCTAGTTCCCAGTGCCTCCCAAAGCTCCTACCCCTTCCAAACATCCTTGGTAGGTCCAGCAGTTTCTTTACCAGTGATGTGAGTAGCTGATAAAGAAAGTATTTTATCTGCTCGCCGACTGGATGGATTTCTAACTCGGGCCTGTCCCTGCAAGAAAGGGTTTGTCCACCAGACATACCCTTTTCCTCACTAAAAGATTTAGATGGGCCCCCTGGTCTGTGAGGTCAGGTCCAGGCGCCCAGCGGGAACTCCAGAGGGTGGACTGGGCTCTAGGACATAAGGAAAATGTCGTGACGTTGGGCGCCCTCAGCATTCAGGCCATGGCAGTGGCAGAGTGGACCTACCTATTTTCATGATTTTCCTACCCAGCCCCTGGCCCCTTGATGGCTCTATGTGATGCCCATCTGCAGTTTGCTGAAAGTGGCATGGAGGACTCCACATGGCCAGGCGCTGCTGTGTGCCTTTGCCACCAGAGCCACAGACCACCAGTCTACTGAATTCAGTTTAAATTGCTATTGGTAGTACTAACTTGGCCAATGAAGAATGAATGAACAACACTAACAAATGTTTGTTGAGCACCTATTTCATGTCAGGCACTGTCCTTGATGCTGGGGACCCAGGAGGCCATCGAGGAGCCACACCCTCAGCCTTCCAACTCTTAAGCTCAGGTGACAGCAAATGACTGCCAAGCCCCCCACGTGCTAGTCCCAGATAAGTTCTGGACTCTGAGAAAGGGCTCCGGGCCTAGAGGTAGAAAGGAGCACGTGACTCTGTCTCGTATCACTCACGGTCCATGTAGCCGACTCAGATCCGGCCGAGGTGAAGGGAAGGAAGTGTGACGTGTTATGATGCTGTTAGGGACGCTGGGGAAATGGAACTCACTCTCTTGGTCCTGTTCTTTCCGTCTCCTCAATGGCCGGCAGGAGTGGCCATCCACTCTCCCCAAGCAGAGTCCAGGCTGCCCAGGAGCAATATGGCATGTTTCGTCCCTGCTCTGAATTGGTGCAGGGCTTTGGGCAACTGCACTGCTCCAGCTTTATTCCCTGGCAGAGGCTGAGACGATGTTCTGGCTTTGTTGCTATGTCAACCCCCGAGCTGTGTCCCCCTGCCTTGTGTCAGGGCTCAAGGCAGCCCATCCATTAACTGGCTCCCCTCTCCTATGTGTGACTCAGCGGCAGAGGCTTTGTGAGAGAGCTGAGGCACTGGCAGGGAATCCATCACGCGAGGACCTTCTCCCATGCTTGGGCATCTAACCAAGAGGCAAGAAGGGCCTATGCTTACATTCCAGGACCACGCTGGATGCCGGAGTACAGGGGAGTCCTCACACAAGACGGTCAGACAGGGCCTGGCGGGTAACAGGTGACCAACAGGTTGTTGGGTGAATGAATGACTGAGTGAGTGGTGGAAGAATGAGTGATATGTGAGGGGTGGGGCTTAAGCCAACATGGGACTGAGAGAAGGTTTGGCCATAGAAGTTTCCTTGGAGGAGATGTCCGATTTGGACTTGAATTATAATCCTAGGATAGTAGCATAACAACATCAGATAATAATGGTACCTAACATCAGTTGAGTCTTTGATACATAACAGACACCCTTCTAGAATTTTACATAAATCAAATCCCCAAATCCACAGCCGTCCCCTAAGGTAGCATTGTTATCATCCTCACTTCATATGTCCGGAACCCACAGGCGGGAACGCCGAGGTCACTTTGCTAATGAGTTGCTCTCTCTCCACCCCACCTGTGCACTAGTGGGGGCATGGGGGCACTGCCTGCACAGAGGGAAGGTGGTGACAGCAGGTAGCCCCGTGGGGGGCTGCGAGAGACAAGGGCGCTCGATGCTACAGCAATTAGGAGGCTGATGAATGAAACATCCACGGAACCGTGAGACCCCGAGCAAGGGGCAGTGAGGTGTGCGAGGTGGGACTGGCAGTGTGGGAGCCAAGCTGACGCCAAGCAGGGAGCAGCACAGCCCCCAGCGAGAAGGGAGCCACACCCACGGAAAACTCCATGGAAGGGTCTAGAGGGCGGGGTGGGCACAGCTGGAAACTGGTAAGGAAAGCGGTTTCAAGAGACAAGAGGCTGGAGATTGGGTCTGGAGCCAGGAATGGGGAAGGTTTCCTAGGAAGTGTGTCATTGGAAAGGGAAAGGGTCCACATCTTGATGAAAAAAAGTCCCTAAGAAGGATGGATCACAGTGTAGGAAGAACCAGGAGGGAAGAGAGAGGAATCAAAGACGAGGTTCCCATGGCACCTGGTGCGGCTAAGATCTTGGTGAGGTGGGCTGAGGCTCACCCTGTGGTTCAAAAAAATCCCTATGGACTTTGGAAAGGTCCGTGGACTGATGCTCAGGACGTATCGGTGGGGCGTGGGGCTCAATATTGCTGCAAGTTTAGCTTGAAGCAAGGAAGAGAGGGGGGTATGTGAAAGGGGTCATGGAATCAAAACACTATTTCTTTAATCTGTTTTAAGATGGAAGGACTCAGACAGTTCTTATTCAGTGTTTTTTTTATTGTAAAGTATAGCATATATATATATATATATAGCAAAGAAAGAAAAAACTAATTTTCAAAGCACACTTCTACAAGTAGTTCCAGAACAGATCTCAGAGTGTGCCATTCTACCATCTAAGATTTTCCCTTCTAGCTGCTCCAAAACACTGGAGACTAGATGGAATATTAATATGGTAAGAGATTCGGTAGCCCTACTCGTTTGTTAAATCCCATTTTCTCTGTTATACCTCCTCCTTCTCCTCTGGTCTTTCTCCTAATCCACAGGGATCTTTGGACAATGCCCGTTCTGACTTTTTCGTGTTGAGAAGGGGTGTGTGCACTAAAGCATAGGGGGATGGAATCAGTGGGTAATGTTGGAGAGGCTGTCTTTTCGGTATTCATCCAATTTTAGTATATATGCTATATACTAAAATTTAGTATATAGTGAAGTGAGCGCAGGATTCAAATACTATTTTTTTAAATTGAGAAATATTCACACACATACATTCTATATATGGTGTACAATCAATAGCTTACAATATCGTCACATATTTGTGTATTCACCATTATGATCATTTTGTAGAACATTTGCATCACTCCAGAAAAAGAAATGAAAAAAGAAAGAACTCATAAATACCATGCACCTTACATTTCCCTCTCACTGACCACTAATATTTCCATCTACCCAATTTATTTTACCCTTTGTCCCACCTACTATTTATTTATTTATTTATCCATATTTTTTACTCATCTGTCCATACCCTGGATGTAAGGATCTCAGACACAAGGTTTTCACAATCACACTGTCACATTGTAAATGTTATATCTTTATACACATGTTTCAACAATCAAGGCTACTGGAACACAGCTCGAGAGATTCAGGTATATCCCTCTAGCCACGCCAATATACCACAAACTATGCAGTATATAGTGCTTAAGAATAACATTCAGGATAACTTCTTAATTCTTAAATCTCTCTCAGCCACTGAAACTTTATTTTGTCTCATTTCTCTCTTCCCCCTTTTGGTCAAGACATCTTTCTCAATCTCTTGACTGAGTCCTGGCTTATCCCGGGCTTTCTGTCCCATGTTGCCAGGAGGATTTATACCCCTGGGAGTCATGTCCCGCCTGGCGGGGAGGGTACTGAGTTTACCTGCTGAGTTGGTTTAGTGAGAGAGGCCACATCTGAGCAACAAAAGAGGTTCTCTGGGGGTGATTCATAGGCTTAATTTTAAGTAGGCTTAATCTATCCTTTGCAGGAATAAGTTTCATAGGGGAGGACCCCAAGATCGAGGGCTCAGCCTATTGATTTGGTTGTTCCCATTGCTTGCGAGAACATCAGAAGTTCTCCAAATGCTGAAGTTGAATATTTCCTTCTTTCTCCCCATTCCCCCAAGGGGACTTTACAAATACTTCTTTATTCACTGCCTAAATTACTCTGGGGTATATCTGGGCATCACACCAACCTGGACAAACCAACAAGATCTCATGCCCTATTCAAGATTCCCTTTAGTTATGGTGTTCATCTAAGCTGACCATACAAGTTAAATTAGGTAATGTACTACCAAGATACAAACTTGACCCCAAATAAGCATTTCTCCCTTTCGTCTCACACAGAAGTTGAAGTTTTAAAGTGTGGATGACATCATCCTTTCCCCAGTCTTCTGGCTCACCTTAGTCCAGGTCAGTTAGGACTCGGACACGTGGGCTGCTGATGTGATGGAGCTGGGAGGGGAGGGGAGAGCACACAGGTGAGGGAGACTCAGGCCCACAGACCCAGTGAGCCAGGACAGCTACCCTCCCGGACGGGCTTTAGCACCAACATTTCGGCCCTTACTAGGGTGAGTGCCCACTGGATCCCAGTCTACCAACAAGGTGAGGGTCTCGGGGTGGTCCCAGTTTTCTACTGGGGTGGGGTCCCAGCTGGTCTTGGAGCACTGTGAGGCTCCTGGCATCCCCAGCAGGGCAGGGAAGGTATAGCTCTGCATCTTCTTGGGCTTTGAGCTGCAGAAAGGGGTTGGGGAACCTGCTCCCCAGCAGGCCCGAGGATGAGGCAGGGTCTGTCCTCATCCTGCCATGCCCAGCCACCATTTCTCTGGGTCCTACAGGAGAAGGGGCAGGGCCCCCTGTCCCACCCTTCCTCACTGATGACCATCCTCTGGGGTGGAGACGGTCAGGCCAGCCCCTGCCCTTCCACCTGCAGCAGCCCCAGGGATGTTAGCCCCTTACCCGCTGCCTTTCCCTGGAATTCCTGTCATCGTGGGCTGCCCCAGGAGACAAACACGTTTCTGGTCTTGACACAGACAGTATTTTTATGTTTTGCTTTTTTCCCCATGTTTTTGAGCATTAAATTTTTATAGCGACTTTAAAAATTCAGGAAGGAAATTCAAGTCTCCATGGATTCCAGGCCCTTTCCTTGTCAGAGAAGCAATGTCACAGGGCTGCAGTCAAAGCAGGATTAGAAGTCAGATGACCCTGGTTCCAAATCCTGGCTGGACCACAATCCATATAATCAAAGAGGAATTCCTGTGAGGGGGCAGCACGCCCATGCTTGTGTCTGGGGGTAACAGGCAAATGTGGCACACACTCTACCCTTTGGGCATCTTAAGACAGGCATAAAACATGATGCAAATGGCAACTCAAAATTGCTCGAAGAGGCAGACAGAGGTGCCATGGGAGGCCCAAGACCAGCAATGTGGCAGCCAGCCTCTAGGGAATCGGGCTCGGCTCCAGGCAGAGGGAGAGAGGAGGGGACCCATGGGTGGGGGTGGGGAGGGTGATGGTGGGCTGGAAGGTGAGGGGTCACATGGCGATTGATAGGACTAGCAGGTCTGAGGCCCCGCACACCTGAGCTTGTCATGGGCCCTGGGGTGTGGGGGAGACAATTGGTGGGTCCCAGGCCCACACCCTTCAGAGTATAACCCCTGGCTGTGGTGCCACTGCGACTACACGCTAACACATTGTGACTCTCATGATCTACTGTTCTTTGGCATTTTGCAGAGGTCAAAAACAATATTGCTCATTGTTCCTGCTCTGAAAGAGCTTACAGCCTGGCTGAGGAAAGCTGCTTTGCACAGCTGAGATGGAGCCTTTGCACAGGGTGGGCAGCCCAGCACCAGGGGTTTGAGCATTCCAGGGGCAAGACGTAGATGAGCAGAGGGGACAGCACAGCACAGAAGATCCCATGGATACCGGGTCTCTGGGTGGTCCGTGACTGGAGATGGAAGGTGAATACCAGGCACCCCTGGGGCTGGACTGGCAGAAACAAAGCTGAGAACCGGGTCCTTTTTCTCCTTTGAATAGGTATTTCTGAGCATTTATTACACACCACACAGTGTTGGGCTTTGAGAAGGTTTCAATAAAATCCTAAATCCCTGTCCCCAAGGAAATCATGCTCCAAGGAAGAGTAAGACAAAGCTCCCTGAAAAAAAAAATATTATTAAAAAAAAAGAAAGCTGTTATTGCATGGGGGAGGAAGAAATGATAGGAGTAAACAGGGTAGAAACAACTAATGCTTGGAGATGATAATTGCCATGCATTCTTGAGCTCATTGGATAGACAATGTGGACACCTACCGTGGGCCATGTCTGGTACTAACGGAGGTGAGGCGCAGGTGAGGAAGGCAGGATTCCTGCCCTTTGAGAGGTGTGAAGCCTAGAAACACCCAAAAAGCAGAGGACAGCACAAGCGTCAAGTGTGGGCAGCGCTTTGCCAGCTCATGCCAGCCCCAGGGGAAGAGGCGGGCCGAGCAGGGTCCGGAGACAACGGCAGGTAGGTGGCCAGGATATGAGGAAATCATTGGGGCAGCGGCGCCAGGAGTTGCCCACTTGCCTGGCACATTTAACACGGATGTTCTGGCAGCGCAGGGTGGGGAATGTCTGCGGTGAATATGAAAAAGAGGAGTTTGGGGTGGGTGTGGTAACACTCCCTCGAGGGTCTCCTGCACCACACGAAGGGGTTTAGACTAGATACTCACATCACCAAGGTCGGCAGAGCTTTTTAATGGGGTGATGATAAATTTGATCAATTGACGAGATGGCTGTATTGGGCCAAGGCAGCAGATTCAGCAGTGCAATCACTTCTGTGTTCACCGGAATCCCATAGAAACAACAGGGGGAGGGAGAGCAAACAGAATCAGTACACGGTGATGACAAGTAGGAAGAGATGCCCCGATGGAAGCAGAAATCCTGCAGACATTCTGGGGGATGGTGTAGGGTTAGAGTGATGAGGAAACCAGAGCAAACCACCAGTGGAAATGGTCAGAAAGGGGACACTGGCGAAACCAGGGTGGCTGCCCAGAGAGACCTGCAGTTGCTTTCGGATGCCACCCACAGGCCGGGCTGCGGCGTGGCAGAGCCGGTTGGTTCTGGAGTCCAGGTCTGCATGGGAGTCCCAGCCCTGCCCACGGAGGGGACAGCAGCTGAACTCTAGGTGCCCAGCATGTATTCAGCTTCAGTCAATATTGGATTTTATCATGATCTGTTTGGGGGAAACAGGCAACTGAGCAATGAGGCTAAGGAGGGAGGGAGAGGAGGGGCAGGGAGACAAAGCTTTTTGGCCAGTCCCTCCCACACTCGTGGGCTCGAGCTAAATCTTTGAGTCTGCTAAACTGAGATTCCGTTCCGGGAAGACTCCCAGATTACATCCTAAAATGTAAAAAAAAAACAAAAACAAAAACAAATAACAGTAGGAATAGACCTTATCAGCAGTCTTATCGGTGGTCTTGGAAAAGTGATGGAATTAGAAACTCAAATTGTGGCCCTAGCCAAATGCTGGATGAGCAGTTCCGCTCTGGATGAGCAGAAGGCGAGTGGAGGGGCGGGGTCAGCAGATGGCGGAGTAGAAAGTTCCAAATTCCTGCCACTCCCTGTCCCCTCAGAAAGGCAGAAGACCAACAGAAATGGTCAGAGCAACTTCCTCAGAGCTCTGGAAAAGCCAAGAGAAAGATGCACCAACCCGGGCCAGTCCCTGACACTGCCCTCGCCCACCCTGATGTCCTCCCTGGCTCAGCCTCCCTCTGCCACCCCAGCTCGGGGGTCCAGGGGCAGGGCCCAGCCTGGAGATCCGGAGGCATCGAAGGCCCTCATTAGAGGACAGGATTGCATCTGTCTGCTCCACCCATCTGGCAGCAGCCAGAAGGACCAGCCGCTTGCTCTGTCCCGCCAGCCCCAGAATGCACTCTGGAAGGAAACCCGGCTGCCCAGCCCCAGAAGGGAAAGGCCTACAGATGGTGGTTGAGGCTGTCCCAGAGCCCCGGGCCTGGAGGAAGTGCCGTGCAGAGCTGGGCATTGGGGCATTCGGAGACTCCACCTGTATGGGAAAATTTAGAAAGCCACACTTGTGCCCAGGTAAGACACCATCACAGAAAAGGATTTTCCTCCAGGCTCCATGCTGTGGCTGAGCCCTGAGGCGGCTGCAGCAGAGCCATGCTGGAAGGCTGGGAGAGGCTTCTCTTCTTTTCTCAGCTCCCGTCATAACCCAAGCTCAATACAAGCTAAAGGAACAGAGAGTCCAGTGACTACACATGTCAAGAATATAGTCTTTGCAAAAGAAATTTGGAAAAATCACTAAACACGTATACCACATTTAAAATGGGAGCATAATACAAAAGAATGTTTATTATTAAAAAGTAAATAACGAGTGTTAAAGAAGAGGATATTCACACGGAGCAGTTAGAGCCAGGGAGAAAAGGGGAGGAGAAGGGCAAAAGTGAAAACATGGTGAAGAGCTTATTTTCTTCAATAGAAAGATGTAATTATTTTTAATGACTTTTAGAAAAATATGCTAAAAATGAATGGTTTCTGAGAACTGGTTGTTGGTCAATTAGATAACCATATAAAACAATATGAATCTTAAGAACTACTTTGCACCACACTCAAAAATCAATCCCAGTTACACTGTGGATCTAAATATCAAAGTTAAAGATGTAAGGTTTAATTTATATTAAAATATAAGAAAGATATCCTTTTGAACTTGAACTTATAGAAAAATATCCTCTTGAACTTGTGATAGGCAAAGATTTAAGGGTAATCGTACAATGATATAAAGAGTATTTACAAGAGGCACATTTAAAACAAAATGACACAAACAAATGGAAAATTAGGGATGGAAAATATATCCAGAAAAATATTGATTTTGAATATGAGGCATGTGTGCCAATAATAATATACAGCTAAGAATTTAAGGCAAAGGTTTTAGACCACTGGTTTAGGGGTGATGTTTTTTTTTCCTTAAAAATATGTAGTTGAAAATGTGGTAAACGTTAAACTAAGTTAATGGAAAAAAAAAAAAAAAGACCAGCCTAAAAATGCACTTACACATACTCCACAATAAAATAAAGCAACCTAGAAGAAAGAAATTTATAAAGGTAAAAGCAGAAACAAATAAAATATCAAAGCAAGAGATAATAGAAAAAAGTACCCCAAAAATCAAAAGTTTGGAAAGATTAATGAAACAGATAAAACTCTGGGAAATGAATAAAAATGGCAAGAAATCACAAATAAAATTATTAGAAATACGCCATCACTTAGATACAGTGGCGTTTAAAAATATGAGAGTACTCTATTAGAACCAATTTTGTGCCCATAAATTTAACATCTAAGATGATATGGAAATTTTATAGAAAACTATAAAATACTAAAATTGACTCGAGGAGAAACAGAAATCCAGAAGAGGCGAATAACACTTTTATGAATTGCATCATTACTCAAAACTCTTTCCATTCTCCTCCCTTACTCCCTGTTCACCCACCCTAAGCACCATCAGAGCTCTGGGAAGGGCAATTTTGAGATAAATGTCACATGACCTTGAAGGAGCAGATAGTCCCTTTCTAATACGAAGGGGGAAAGTGAGAACACTTCCTAATTCTTTTTAAACACTTAAATGTCCTGAATACCAAAATTGGACATGGACAATACAAAATTGAAATGACAGGTTAGTTTCTGTTATGAACATAATCCTTAATAAAGTATTGCCATTCAATTCAGTGTATCTTTTACCCCATAGTTTATTCCAGGAATGCAAAGAATTTGGAAGATTAAAAAAAATTAATATAATTTATTATATTAGATTAAAGGAGGAAAATACATATCATCACAATTCATTAAGACAAAGTATTGAACAAGAGTTGTAACTCCCTAAGAGTTCAACCAACCAACCAACAAATACACAGCAATATCAGTATCACATTGCAGCAGATTAGGAACAAGAGAGACGCATCGTAGCTCCAAAACAGGAATTCCATCCAACCGTGGCATTCCCGGTCCACGATGAGTCGACTGGTGGGCTGCCTGCTGGTGGCATCTGCAAGTGACCATCCCAGCTTCGGCTGCCTTTCCAGCCTTTGTCCCATGCCCTGGGAGCTAACCTGGCAATCCCTGGAGGGACGTGCTGTCCTAATGTTTTCGGCTCCAGCAATAATCGATGCCGTAATTGACATGTATTGCCCATTTACTATGTTTGGCAGATTTTTCTGTGTTTTATTTCATTTTGGCCCCCAATGCATAACACGTTTCCTCTTACTCTCACCTTAAACAGATGAGGGGACCAAGGATTCCAGAAGTATAATAGGGCAACTAGGGAACTAGCACCTCATCAGGGCCCAAGTTAGGACACGTCCGATGCCCAGTTCCAGGAAGAGGGGCCCTACTCTGCAAGCCCAGCCCATGCTGTGGGCCTGCTGAGGCCTCTGTGGGATGCTCGTCGCCCACCTGGGCTGGTGTCGCTGGTCAGCGCACCTGCTCTGGGTGGCACCTGCCTGGCCGGCCCTGCCCCTGCCCCTGGAGGCCCTGGGAACACACCGGACAATGCACCAAGCCCGCTTCCAAGGGCTCCTTCACAACCCATGTGACGTGATGAGCCGCGTTTCTGCGGCCGTGCCAGGCCTGGGAGCAGCCGACTCCAGGTGGCCCCTGGGCCCATCTCGGTATATTTCAGGTGCTTCCAAATGCAAGGCGCCCTCAGACGCTGCTCACGGGTGGGCAGACTGCCAGGTCTGCAGTCTGAATCCAGCCCTACCATTCCGCATCTGTGCACCCTCGCCAAGCAGGGCATTCCTCCTGCGGGGTAGGGGCGTCCCGGGGCCCTAGAAGCTGCGTCACAGGGGAGCCGCGGGCAGGCGCAGCTGTCCACACCAAGGACCTTGAACACGGGGTCCCGGAGAGCAGGGGGAGCCGATGTCCTCTTTAGTGT
>PVIY010059278.1:0-12111 GCA_004026745.1 Myrmecophaga tridactyla | reverse complement strand
TAGTCTTATTGGGTTTCCCTTGTATGTGATGGATTGCTTTTCTCTTGCTGCTTTCAAGATCCTCTCTTTCTCTTTGACCTCTGACATTCTGACTAGTAAGTGTCTTGGAGAATGTCTATTTGGATCTATTCTCTTTGGGGTATGCTGCACTTCTTGGATCTGTAATTTTAGGTCTTTCATAAGAGTTGGGAAATTTTCAATGATAATTTCTTCCATTAGTTTTTCTCCTCCTTTTCCCTTCTCTTCTCCTTCTGGGACACCCACAACACGTATATTCATGCGCTTCATATTATCATTCAATTCCCTGAGTCCCTGCTCATATTTTTCCATTTTTTTCCCTATAGTTTCTGTTTCTTGTTGGATTTCAGATGTTCCATCCTCCAGTTCACTAATCCTATCCTCTGTCTCTTGAAATCTACCATTGTAAGTTTCCATTGTTTTTTTCATCTCTTCTACTGTACCTTTCATTCCCATAAGTTCTGTGATTTGTTTTTTCAGACTTTCCATTTCTTCTTTTTGTTCATTCCTTGCCTTCTTCATATCCTCCCTCAATTCATTGATTTGGTTTTTGATGAGGTTTTCCATGTCTGTTGGTATATTCTGAATTAATTGTTTCAGCTCTTGCATCTCATTTGAATTATTGGTTTGTTCCTTTGACTGGGCCATATCTTCAATTTTCCTGGTGTGAGTTGTTATTTTTTGCTGGTGTCTAGACATTTAATTACCTTAATTAGTTTATTCTGGAGATTTCTTTCACTTCTCTTATCTAGGGTTTTCTTGCTAGATGAATTTGTTGTCTCTCTGTTCTTTGATCTTCAGTTCAGCTTAGGTTTTGTTTAACAGAGGATAATTTTTCAGTTCTTGTTTTCTTGTTTCTTGACCTGCTTGTATGGTGCCTTCCACCCCACCCCCCACCCTTAGGAGGGTCTACATAGGTATTATAGACTCCAGCCGGGTTTTCCCAGACTAAATGGCCTCCTATCAGGGGGAAGGAGTCACCTGCGTCAATTTTCCCTGAGGGTGAGACCCAGCAGGTTAAAAGACTTTCCTGTGAAGTCTCTGGGCTCTGTTTTTCTTATCCTGCCCAGTATGTGGTGCTTGTCTGCCTGCAGGTCCCACCAGCAAAAGATATTGCGGCACCCTTAACTTTGGAATTCTCTCCCTGCTGGGGGCATGGTGGAGACAGAGGAGAGGTTGTAGGCTGGTTTTAATGGCTTCAAATTGCCAAGCTCTGGTGTCTGAATTCCTTAAGGGAGTGATTCCCCCTGAGTTGGGCTTCACCCCTCCTCTGGGGAAGGCACAGGTGGGAGACAGCCCTGAAAGCAGTCCGTTTCTGCCTATACCTGGGGCAGTTGCAGCCCAAGAAGTCCTGCCGCTGAATCCAGAGGCAGCCAAGCCTCCGTATAAACAGCCAAAAAACCTCCGTTTCCTCCCCTTTCCTCTTTTTCCGTTAACCCAATGAGCGACCTCTGCCTTGACCAGGTTTAGAGTCTCTTTCCCTTCCCTCTGGGAAGCCGCCTGTGGGGGAGGAGCGCCAGCTGCCACAGCTTTGGGAACTCGTGGTTCTGGGGGGGCTCACAGCTGGTCCAACTGGTCCAGACTGGGGTACGCTGTGTGTTTGGTCACTGACGTGGCTCCGGGAGCTGTTCTGTACTATTTCTGGTTATTTAGTAGTGGTTCTGGAGGACGAACTAAAAGGCACACATTGCTAAGCCACCATCTTGTCCCCTCCTTTATCAATATTTTTAATGTTTTTATCTTTCTGGGTATATATCTTATAGAGACGTCTTATACTTTTGAAACAACTTCTGTACAGGGCTATTCACTACAGTATTGTTTAAAATATTGAAAAGCTAGAAACAATCCAAGTGTTCATCTATAAAGAGCTGGTTAAATAAACTATGACACATTTGTACAATGTAGTATTGTGTGGTTTTTAATGAACAATGATTGAGGAAGTCATCTCTGTACCGACAGTCAAATATTTCCATGATACATACTACAGTGAAGAGAGCAAAGTAGAGTAACAAGTAGATAGAATGTTATCTTTATGGAAGAAAAGGGAAAATATAAAACACACACAAATGTTTGCACAAATGATAAAAGATAATACAGGAGGCCAATAAAAGTGGTTACCTGTAGGAGGCAAAGGGAGAGGCCAAAGAATGGAGTAAATGAGGAACAGGTGAGAAAACTTCTTAATACATGCTTTTAAAATAGTTTTAATTTTTGAATCATGTGAATGTATTACATATTTGAAAACATTAAGCTAAAATAAAAACACCCCTGTGCTTAGCTAGATATACATTTGAAAAGACAAACTCATTCCCTGAAATAGTAATGTAATTCTTCCAAAGACATTTGCATTCAAGCAGGGAATGGAAACTTAAGACAAAGAGATCCAAAATGAATGGTGCAATTTCAGGCAGCAGCACATAGTACAATGAAGAAAAGGAAAGCGAGCTTCCTCAGTCAGCTGCACTTATATCCCCTATTGTATCTTTACCTAGACCTTGCACTTCCTAAGCATAGTCTTTTCTCTGGTCCCCTGTTTGCTACCTTGCCCACATATTCAGCAAACAGAGCAGAAAAGATAGACACCTACACCCCAGGCTAATATTGGGCCCCCAGTTGCCCCAGTATCTGCAAATACTAGGTCTGGGTAGTATAAATGAATTCCTTTAGCTCATAAAGAATCAAGGCCTTTTGAATAAATGTATGTGGAATAGAGATCCAGAAAGCTGTCTTTGGTCTTCTTGAAACAGAAAAATGAAAAAAAATAGAAAAGGCTAAAGCTATAGCCATTGACACCAAAGCCTGAGCAGTTTACTTGGTACAAATCCCATGATCATGAATGTCTCAAAGCTGTAACTGTGTTTGATTGCCCTATTTTGTCAGAAAGGTGGAAAAATCTTGGTGATTAATGTTCTGTATGGCAACAAGGTGGCAAGCCTGCAACTCTGAGATTACCTTCCATGAATCAGAAGCTGGACTGAGAGGTTGCAAGAGACAATGACATTTTATAATGATTTAGAGTGTGTATAATTCTGTTAAGCCCAGATTCATTAGCTTTTGCCACTGTTGGCTTTTTTTGGTAGCCAGTTCAAATTTACTTGTACCAGTTCAAATCTACCTGTACACAGCCGCTCCTTCCCCAGTTTGTGTGGCATCAGGGTATCTGGGGCAGGTGGTATGTATATGTTAGGGGCAGGATTGATAGATAGGGGAGAAGGGTGATTTGAATATGAGCTCTAGTTTCTAACCTTCTGTTAAGCTGCAGTTCCCTCAGGAACTGCCATAATACTGTTTCAATGGGAAACCAACCTGCCTTTGGATAGTTGCATGTAATTATTTCACAGGGTACACTAGGAAAGGGTGGCCCATTTAAAACCACAAGAACGACTGTTCAGTTGACCTAAAACATTTAAGCTACTCACAGCTAGTATTTACATCCAGGCTTTATAAATCTACCTGTTTAAATAGTAGTACTATCCAAAATTTGAATGTAAAGCTACATTATGTATAAAATCTGTGACTCTGGGAATGTTACTTGACCTCTCTGAGACTCAACAAATCTATAAGAGAGGGATAACATTTATCTAACATGTAAGGATGAAATCAGATAAAGTTATACACAGAAACGGTCTGGCAGTCATTAAATAGCCATCATTACTGCAGATGCCCTGGGTTCAGAAATTAATTCCACCACTCACTAACCATGTGACCTTGGGTAAGTTACCCACCCTCTCTAAACTTCACTTTTCACACCTATAAAAGGGAGATAATAAACTTCACAACCTATGAAGTAGGTATGATTAATCACTGGTTAAGAGCTTAGAACATAAACCAACAGAGTAAGCTTTCAAGAAGTGAGAATTAGTAGGAGGCCCATAACCCAGTCAGTCTGCCTCTGCAGGCTCTGCTTGGAACCACTCTCTTGCCCAGCTCATTTTCCCCAATGCATAACATAATTTCTCATTTCTTTATTCCACTGCACATATTGCTTGGAAGGTCCTTTCCTCTCACTCCACCTGGTATACTCTAAGTGTCACCATCTTTTATAATTAATCCAATTTTTATACTTTATTCTTAAAAGTATTTGAGATAGCTTTTAAAAATGTATAAAATTAGATGAAGCAATTAGATGATAAAAGCATGGTCAAAAAAGTCAGAGTAAGGAAAAGAAACAGCAATGCAAGGAAGTAAGAGGTATGATTTCCCTAGAAAAATACCTTCCGAAAGCTCTCTGCCATTGCCAAGAGATGAAATGCAAATTTATTTCTAAGCTTGCTGGAAACCAAACAAGGATAGAAACCTAAATTGGCAATAAGATTCACAGTGCACATATGTTTAAAAACACACACACACACACACTCATTATTAAGAGAATCTGAGTGTTTTGTCTAGGATTTGAGGCAAATTTCTTCTTAGGGTTCTCAAAAAAGAGATTACTATAGACTTTCAGGAAGATGGCAGAGTGGGGTGGATTGAGTTAACCCCTGCTATGTGGGACAAGATAGGGGTAGGGAGAGAATGACTAGGACTACAGCCCTAGGGAGGGGGTTAGTGATCATGGGTGGTCTTTGGTGATTCTGGGGGAAGAGAGGGGTAGGGGGATCATGGTGGGGAGAGCAGGGTGGGTCGGATCAACAGTGATCCCTGCTGGGAACTAACGGCAGTGCATGGGGAGGTGCAAATCTTAGGGAACTTAATTCCCTCCATTCCAGCCTGCCCAAGCTGCTGGCTGGGGAAAACTCCCCAAGTGGCCTTGAGGCCAACAGCACCCATGCAGAGCCCAGAGGAGGGCCTAGCCATCCGCTGTGAAGAGCTGGGCCTCTGGGCAATGGTAGCAGATGCCCAAGCAGGTGTCATGAATAGTCAGTGCATAAGGTGCAATGTGTAGTGGATTCACCAGGTGCTGTGGGTCGGCTACTCCCCCAGGGTACTGCTGTCCACTCCCCCATCCCATGCCAGGATGCCAGGATCAGCCCTCCTGCAGCCACAGGCCTGGACCAGCCCCCTCACCATGCGTGCTGGCTTCCCAGCTGGCTAGCCACTGCAGTCAAGGAGGAGTAGGCCTGAGGGGAGGAGGTGCCTCGGAGCGCCATCTGTTGCTGAGAAGTGGTAAGCACAGGCTGGCAAACACCCTATCTGCTTAGGTTTTTTTTCCTTTCTCCTATATTTTTTCTTTTTCTGCTTTTTGAAATATATTTTCTATATATTTTTTATTAGTTGTATTATTGCCAATTTTATTTTTAATTTTTATTTATATAAATTTATATATTTATATCTTATTGATTTCTTATTTTTAAAATTTTATGTTATTATTATTTTTTAAATTGTTTTCTCTCCCTTCTGTGGGCACCAGTCTGAGTTCATTC
Source organism: Myrmecophaga tridactyla (assembly GCA_004026745.1). Taxonomy (NCBI): domain Eukaryota; kingdom Metazoa; phylum Chordata; class Mammalia; order Pilosa; family Myrmecophagidae; genus Myrmecophaga; species Myrmecophaga tridactyla. Next base: position 6,730 of record PVIY010059278.1, on the reverse strand, counting down.
CCAAGATATCTTGGAGTGTCTCCTTCTGACTTTGGGACCTACTACTGTTGAGGTGAGTTTTTTCTTTCATATTTTAATTTTATTATTATTATTATTTTATTTTACTTTATTATTTTGAGGGGATGATGGGCTAAGAATCAAGCTTGGGTCTTCCACATGGCAGGCAGTCATTCTGCCACTGAAACACCAGTGCACCCCTGTCTAGCCTTTAATAGACCCTCAGTAGAACTGTATCCCCACTACGAGATCTGGACCTTGCATTGGTGGGGAATTACTGACAAACCAAGTGCAAAAGGAAACCTTCAATGCAAAACCAAGTAAATAAGAAACTTTAGAAGAATGAAATAATATTACTTGCAAAATAATATTACTAAGATAATCAAATGCCCCAAGCACTACAGAAAATCACAAAGCACATGAAGATCCAAACACAAATGGTGCAGCCAAATGATCAAATCAAGACTACAGAAGGGACATAGAATATAGAACAACTATTCAAGAATATTTACATAGAAATAAGAGATATCAGGAAGACACTAAAAGAGCATAAGAAGAATTTGAAAGATTAAATAGAAAGATGACAGATCTCACAGCGATGAAAGATTCAGTAGACCAAATTAGCAACATAATAGAGACACATAATAACATAGAGACACATAATAACAGATTAGAAGAAGCAAAATGAAGAATAAGTGAGCTAGAAGACAAAGCAATTGAACTAAAGCACACCAAAAAGCAAATGGCAAGAAAGATGGAAAAAATGGAAATGGATCTTAGGGAAACAATGGACAAAAAGAGGCACACTAATATAAGAACCATTGGTGTCCAGAAGAAGAGAAGAATAAAGGGCTGGGAAAGGCATAAATACACAAGTCAAAAATGCCCAATAACTCCAAAATAGAATAACTCCAAAAGGGCCTAATCCAAGACACATACTAATCTATTGTCAAATGTTGAACAGAAACTGAAAGTTCTGAAAGCAGCAAGAGAAAAGTGACTTACCATATATAGGGAAAACACATAGGAATGAGTTTGGACTACTCAACAGGCACCATGGAAGTAAGAAGAAAGTGGTATGATACATTTAAGATCCTGAACAAGAAAGGCTTCCAGCCAAGAATTATTTATCCAGCCAAATTGTCCTTCAAAATTGATGGAGAGATTAAAATCTTTAAAGACAAAGATTGAGAGAATTAGTCAGCAAGAGATCTGCCCTACAAGAAATACTAAAAGGAGTCCTGTCAGCTGAAAAAAAAGACAGGAGAGGGAGGTCTGGAAAAGGGCACAAAATTGAAGAATACCAGGAACACTAATTTAAAGGACAAAAGAGAGAGAGGGAAAAGAATAGAATATATAGACTTGACAAATAAAAACTAAAGGATAAGATGCCAGATTCGAGACTGCTTTTCAAATAAAACTTTCAACAATAACAAACTAAATTCACTAATTAAAAGATGCAGATTGGCAGAATGGATTAAAATTATAATCCATCTATATGCTGTTTACAAGAGAAGCATCTTAGACCCAAGGATACAAATAGGTTGAAAGTAAAAGGTTGGAAAAAGATGTACTACGCAAGCTGTAACCAAAAGAAAGCAGGAGTAGCTATACTAATATCAGATTAAATAGACTTTAAATGTAAAGACATCATAAGAGACAAAGAAGGATTCTATAAATAATAAAAGGGACAATGCACCAAGAAGAAATAACAATCATAAATGTTTATGCTCCCAATCAAGGAGCTCCAAAGCACATGAGGCAAACATTGGCAAAACTGAAGGAAGTTATAGATGTTTCAGCAACAATAGTGGGAGACTTTAATACACCACTCTCCACTATACATAGAAAAATCAGACAGAGGATCAACAAGGAAATAGAGAACCTAGACAATGCAATAAACAAGTTAGACCCAATAGACTTATATAGATCATTACATGCCAAAACACCAAGATATACATTCTTCTCTAGTGCTCGTGGAACGTTCTCCAGGATAGATCACATGTTAGGGCACACAGTTAGTCTTTATAAATTTAATAGGATTGGAATTATTCAAAACACTTTCTCTAACCACAACGGATTGAAGCTGTAAATTAATAATCACCAAAGAAACAGAGCTCGCAAAAATATATGGAGATTTAACAACACACTTTAAAATAACTAGTGGGTCAAAGAAGAAATTGCTAGAGAAATCAGTAAGTATCTGGAGACAAATGATAGTGAAAATACAATGTAACAGAACTTATGGGATGTTACAAAGTGCTGAGGAGAATTTATTGCCCTAAATGTCTATATATTAAAAAACCAGAATGAGCAATAATTGAGGACTTAACTGTTCACCTAGAGAGTTTAGGGACAGAATAGCAAACTAACCCTAAAGCAAATAAAATAAAAGAAATAACAAAGATTAAACAGAAATAAACAAGCGGAACACAATAAAAGAATAGAAAGAATCAACAAAACAAGAAGTTGAAACTTTGAGAAAATCAATAAAATTGATGGACCCCTCGCTAGACTAAGAAAGACAAAAGAGAGAGAAGACCCAAATAAACAAAATCAGAAATGAGAGGGTTGTTCTTACAATGGATCTTGAAGAAATTTTTATCAATTCATTACATCCTCCTATTCTTTAGTGCCAACACTCCTTCTCAATATGAAATATTCAGAATGATCATTGCCTAAAAATCACTATAGATTGGGAGAGGGATCAGAGGGGAAGGAGGAGGTATAACAGAGAAAATAGGACTTAACAAATGAGTATGACAGCCAAATCACATATTAATATTCCTCCTAGCCACCAGTGTTTTGGAGGAACTAGAAGGAAAAATCTGAGATGATAGAATGGTAGCACATGACAAACTCTTGGATCTGTTGTGTAATCATTTGTTGAAGTGTGCTTTGAAAATTATTGTTTTTTTCTTTGCTTTGTATATATGTTATATTTTACAATAAAAATGCTTAAAAAGAGATTACTGTAAAATACAGTGGATGGCACCCTCCGCAACAGTCCTACAGTGAAAGTGATTGGAAACTGCATTTTTTTATATCCCTCATTGCAAGACACTGGCTTCCATGGGGAAATCTTTTCTGGCTACTACCATCAACCACTCAGACTGGAATAAGGACCTATTATGTTTTATAGCACCTTGTCCTTCTCTCTTTCAGGTTGCATTATACTTATCTATATATCTATATTCCTTACCAGATTGAGAGGTTTTTTTTCCTTTTCTTTTTTTTTTTTTAAAGAAATTTGGAACACTTCATGAATTTGCGTGTCATCCTTGCATAGGGGCCATGCTAATCTTCTCTGTATTGTTCCAAATTTAGTATACATGCTGCGGAAGCGAGCATGAGAGTTTTTTTTTAATGTAAATTTTTTATTAGAGAATTTGTTGTTGACAGAAAAATAATTTAAAAATATTGAGTCCCCATGTACCTCCTTATTATTAACACCTTGCATTAGGGTGGTGTTTTTGTTGCAATTGATGAAACAATATTATTCTAATAGTACTATTAATTATAGTATATAGTTCACAAAGTAAGAAAGAAGTAAAACTTTCCCTATTGGAAGATGACATGATCCTATATACAGGAAATCCTGTTCTCCATCTGTCATTGATCTATAGATTCATTCTGTAGTGGCCAGAGAAGATACATTGTATGGTTCCAATATTTTTGAATTTATGTAGACTTGCTTTGTGTCTTATGTTCTATCCTGGAGAATGATGCCTGTACACTAGAGAAGACTGTATTATGCTGCTTGTTGGGTGAAATGTTCTATATGTGTCCATTAGGTCTAGTTGGTTTACGTATTGTTCAAGCCTCCTATTTCTTTATTAACCTTCCTTCTAGCTATTTTATCCATTACTGAAAATGTTGTATTGAAGTCTCCTACTATTAATGTATAATCACCTATTTCTCCCTTCAATATATGTCAATATTACATATATTTGGGCGGTCTGCACAATTAGGTGCATGTTTATAATTTTTATGTCTTCTTGTTGAATTGACTCCTTTATTAGTATATAGTGATCTTTTTGTCCCTCATGATGGATTTTGACTTTAAGTCTATTTTACCTAATATTAGTATAGATACCCCAGTTCCCCTTTTGTTATTTGCATTGTATTTCTTTTTTTCCATCTTTTCACTTTAACCTACTTGTGTCTTTGAATAAAGGAGAGTCTTTTGTAAACTGTATGCAGTTGTGTTATGCTTTTTTAATTGCAATTTTATTGAGATATCTTCATATACCCTATAATAATCTGAAATGTACACTCAGTGGTTCAGAGTATCATCATATCATTGTGCATTCATCACCACAATCTGTTTTATTACCACTTTTATTACTCAAAAAATACATATAAGAATAAAAATAAAAATAAAAATGAAAAAGAATAACCAAAACATCCCATTCCCCTTAACACCCCTATTATGATTTTTTGTATATAATTTTTTAATTAGATAATTTGTAGGCTTACAGAGAAATCATGCATAAAATATAGGATTCCCATACCCCACCCCACCACCACCACCTTTCATTGGTTAGAATTCTAACATTTGTTAGAATTGATGATAGCACTTTTTTGTAATTGTACTATTTATTCTAACAGTAGTTATCTTTGATATAATTGAGGAAAGATTATTAAGATGGTAGTATTCACTGTCTGCCAGGACATTTACATTAGCTGTATTTTTTCCCATATGCCACCTTATTAGTAACACTTTATATTACTGTCTTATATTTGTTATAATTCATGAAACAATATTCCTAGGCTTGTACTATTAACAATAGTCTGTCACCTATAATAAAGTTATATGATCTGATGTTTACTGTTTAATTTTTATTCTGAAAACATATACTACCCAAAGTTTCCCACTTTAACCACATTAAACCATATAATTCAGTGCTATTAATTACATTCACAATAATGCGCTATCATCACCATCATACATTTCCAATCCTTTGCAATCAACCTAAATAGAAAAATTAACCTTTAGTTACCCATTCTCTTACCCCAATTTATCCACTGTTAACCTACATTCTAGATGCTAATTCTATGAATTTTCTTTTTCTAATTAATTTGTATCAGTGAGATCATACAATATTTGTCCTTTTGAGTCTGGCTTATTTCACTCACATAATGTCTTCAAGGCTCATTCATGCTGTCACAATCATCAGGACTTCGTTCCTTTTAATGGCTGAATAGTATTCCAAAATGCACTTCATATTCATTATCAGGAAATATGCCTTTCTCTTGCTCAATTGTATTCTGACTCACAGGAATTAAAGAATAGAGTTGTATATTGAGGATACAGTACAATCAAGTTTTGCATTTGAACTTTTAGTTGCCTGGTACTGATAATCTTCATTGCTTCACACTACTCCAAGTCACTCTTTCCTGCCTGCTCCTTTCAACATACAGAACTTGCTTTAGCAATTCTTGTAGGACAAGTCTATTATTGTTGAGCTGTTTATCTCAGTTTCTGTTTATCTGTGAATACTTTAAACTCACCCTCATTTCTATAAGACAGTTTTACTTCACAAAGAATTTTTGGCTGGCAGTTTTCATCTCTCAGTAACTTAAGTATATTGTACTTTAAAGAAAGTTAAGTTCTTTCATCTCCTACTGCCTTCTTGCCTGCATGGTTTCAGATGAGAAATCAGAACTTAGTCTTATTGAGGATCACTTGTATGTGACAAATTGCTTTTTTCTTGCTGCTTTCAGAATTCTCTTTGGCATTTGACATTCTGATTAATATGTGTCAGAGTAGGTCTATTAGAGTTTATTGGAGTACATGATGCTTTTTAGACATGCATAATTATCTTTCATAAGATTTGGGAAATCTTCAGCCATTATTTCTTCAAATACTCTTTCTGCCCCTTTCCTTCTCTTTTCCTGGGGCACCCATGACGCATATGTTTCTGAGATTTGTGCTGTTATTCTAATCCCTGAGACACTGCTCATTTTTCCTATTCTTTTTCTCTATCTGTTCTTCTGACTATATGATTTCAATTGTCCCATCTTCTAGTTTGCCATTTCTTTCATCTCCTGCTCAATTCTGATTATAACTATAATATTAATTTTATCTTTAATCTCTTCTATTGTGCCTTTCATTCCATGAGTTCTGTTGCATTTATACTTTCAAGATATTCTGTATGGTCACACAGTGGTTTTTTTTTTATATTTTATTGTTTTAAATATTTTCATTGACAAATCTTCATGCACATATAGTCCCTACATGGTGTACCATCAAAGGTGAACAATATCATCACATAGTTCATCACCATGATCATTTTTAAGAACATTTGCATCACTCCAGAGAAAGAAATGAAAGAAGACAGAAAAAAACTCATAGATCCCAAAACCCTGACCCCTCCCTCTCACTGACCACCAGTATTTCCACCTACCCAATTTATTTTACCACTTAAGCCCATTATTATTTATTTATTTTTATCCATATTTTTTACTTATCTATTGATGCCCTGGGTAGAAGAAGCATCAGACACAAGATTTTCACAATCACACAGTCACATTGTGAAAGTTGTATCTTCATAAAATCATCTTTAAGAATCAAGGCTGAAGGAGAAGCCAAAGTGGTGGCTTAGTGAAGTGTGGGATTTAGTTCGTCCTCCAGAGCAGCTAATAAATAGCTAGAAACAGTACAGAACAACTGTTGGGGCCAGGTCAGTCGACCGGACACACAGCGTATCCCAGTCTGGAGCAGCTGGAC